>JALIZH010022864.1:0-28176 GCA_030522465.1 Rhipicephalus appendiculatus
CAGGAGATACCCCAGACGCATTTATTACAACTGTTGACTCAGGTATGACGGAACTATTTTTGTGGCGCTGTATTGCCTATCTGGCCTTAGAGCTTGAGGCATGCCTAAAAAATGCGAGTTCTTTTTCTTCACGAACTTCTGCCAAGTTATAGAAAAGGCAATAGACTCCCCAAATATGTACTAAAATCTGGAGTGCTGTTATTTGTGCTCACATTAAAATGTGTCACGTTGTATATAAGGAATATAGGGTGGTAGTGTAGTGTAACGGTGGCCCAATTTCAATAGTACGATAAGCGCAACCAATTGTTACACAGCACAAAATATTATATGCTACAGGCGAGATGTTCAAAGATTGAGTTTCATGATGACGACTTAAATCCAGCAACAAGGGGAAGTGACAAGGGGATATGGGGCTCAGACACCGTTCTGGGGACTACATAATACTGTCTCGAGGACCACATGTGGCCCGCAGGTTGCCAACCTCTGTCCTAAACCATACCCGGGGTCATAGGCCCACCTGGTCACCATCCACGACCTCGCTCAGGAAAGTTTGACCACGAGGTCACCGGTGGGGTACAGCCGCCAACTCATGATGCATGTAAGCGTGGGTGCAGCAGGCAAACGATCGTCCACGTGGGACTTGTCCTCGTTCTCTTGCATGTCTACGCCCGCAAACAATGCCGCAAAGAAGGCCAATAGTTCATCGCCTTCCATCGTCTAGGCCTGCGTGTTTTTAGTAACGTCTTTATGAGTCCCGTAGTGTTCCGTTTCCTCCTGATCTTCCTCAATGTACTGTTCGCTGCTGAACCAACGTGCCAAATGGCAAATATGAAAGTTCCCCATCACAATTATCGGGTTAACGACACGCTGTGTTCGGTCATCTCTTTCTCCTTCGGGTATCCCACTTACGTCAAAGCATCCGTAGTTGTTGTCGTCACCGCCCACCTGATTCTTTTACTTTTGCTCATATTCCTCTCCTCCCTTCCAGTTCTCGTCATTGTCCTTTCCGGTATATTCAGTAGTTTCGCCGCTGACACCTACGACCTTGGCGGTGTCGTCTTCTTCGTCCTTGGCGGCGGCCTTCTATTCTTTGTGTTTGTTCTCCCCGTCCGTCTAAACATCCATGCCTGCGCTGCCAGGACCATGGAGTGGGGCGCTGTAGCGCGCTATTACGTGCCACACGAACTCGAACAGGTGAAGACGCCGACGACACGCTGTTACAATCGGCCTTGGAAGCCGTCGCGGCAGAGGCCGCGGAGAATGCTCCTGTCATTCAAAAGTTCCTCCCGGGTTCGCTGCCCTTCGGGGGGTGCAGGTCTAACCCCATTTTACCTGGAATGCCTACGAGCGTGCGGCGTGGTCAAGTGAGCAGAAATTTCCAGCGGCAGTGCCGCTAACAGCCCTTTGTGGCAAGATGCTGCCGGCGGGGGATGAGGCTGCTCGTCACATTCCAGGGAACGAGGAGACAAAGCCGACGTCCAGGCCACAGAACACCTGCTGCGTGGAGTTGCCAGGTGGAGGATCTTCCTATTAAGCCGTGACATTCTTCGGCACGATCACAGAGACTCTACCCCCCCCCCGGCCGGAAGAATTCCTGGAACCAGCACAGGCCAAGATCTTCAAAAATGTGCTAAAGTTGGTACTTGGCGCAAATCCATGGTGCTGTCTTCGTGACCATATTTGGTCATCGTTTCGACGGTGCCCTCTCCACGTGCACCTATTCGACGTCGGTCCCCAGTCTCGTGGGTGGAGCTACAAGGTCCATCGAGGGCCGTATTGGCCAAAGGTGCGGGCAATGCGCCCAGAGTTGGCAACGCGGCGACATAAAAGCCCAAGACATTTTTTTGTAACTCGTCTCTCAAACTCTCTTCTTCTTGATCTCTCAATGTGAATAAACGTCTGTAAATATCTCTCCTGCGAGCGCCTTCCTCTCTGCTAAAGCTGGGCCAGGGGACCGGCGGCGGGCCAGCTACCAACGATGAGTACCGCCGGACCCGGTCGCAACAACGCCAAGCATGAGATGGCTGCGCCTCTTCGTGTTCGCGTATGTCTAAATGATTTCTAATGAAATATACAACTTGCGGGGATTCTCAGCGTCAACGTGTGTCTGCCTGTTCCCACCAATTGGGGGGCGTCTACAGTAACGCTTTCAATTGGGCCTGTTGAGACACCTGAGTACATCGCCGGATCGCTCACGCTTCCTGAAATCAGCTTCACCTCCGCCGTTTCGCTTGGTGCATAGTTGCCAGGAACACAAGCACCGCAGACTTCGCAGTCCTTCCCACAACCAGAATGTCATAACCTCTCCTCATGTACTGTAATGCTCGCCACAGTCCCACTAGCTCAAGGTTTCCGCACTCAATCTCCCGGAGTTCTGGTCGTGGGACTGGCGCCCGCTTTAGCACCGACCAGCAACACACTGGAGGCATTGGCAGCGTCACTTTCTCGTGCAGTACCATTTGCCGATGCAGTTTCTCGTGTCGCTGTCGATGCGACAGAACATGGCCGAAGAACGTCGATTTCAAGGCTATGGCGGCAACCCAGAGAAATTAAGAGCTACAAGTGCTGTACAAGCGCGGCACATATCTGTTCACAAAATGGCCTCAACTGACGCATCTTCAAGGCATAACTGCCAAGTCGACAGCGTAAGCAGCCGTCACTCTGTGGATTAGCCGCTAAGGCATCCGTTTTGCCATTACCACTGACCATGGCGGCCCATTGAACTCGACATTTTTCGCCGATCTCTCTAGTCTTCTCGGTGTCTCCCGCCACAAGACTACCTCTTACGGCCTTATCGCCAACACAATCATCGAAAGTTTTTATCGCCAGCTGAAGGCGTCACTCATGGCTTTCACTTTTCGTTCATAGTGAACTGGAACGCCTTCTTTTCGTTATGTTCGGCATCCGCACGCCTCTTGGCAGTGACTCCTCCATAAGCGCCGCCGAGCTGACATTTGGCACAACTCTCGGTGCTCCCGGTGAATGGTTCCCTTACGGACGTTTCCGACTACGCTTACCATCTACGCAACGCGATGCGAACCGCAGTTCCTCCGCGACAATGGTGGTGTGTATGGAAGCACTGACCAACAAAAATGCACGCACGCTTTTGTGCGACACGAAGCCGAGCAGCCTCTCTTACAGCCTCCATATGATAGCACTTTAAAGGTCCCCAACCGAACACTTAAAGCGACTTCCTCGTTCATCAACAGCCGGCAATATACGGTTTCCGTCGACCGTCTCAAACCTGCGTCCTGAGCTACCGGAGCTTCAACATCTTTTGGTCCTACAATTACTCGAGACAGACATGCTCGCCGCACGTATTTCGCAGCTCAGCAGTGTGCTCCTGGCCACCTGTAACCAGCTGTCCTATGCATTTTCGCGTCCATCCAAATGTTTTTTAGGATATATGAAGGAAATAAATTTTTCGAGGGCGCGCTTTTTCTTTTACACAGCCTCACTAAAAACCAATAGGCTACTGGCAGGGACCGAACCGAAGGTTGCACGTTCGGTCCTGCGACTGCCAGCGGCAAGTTGTCTTTTCGTCAATTTTACATTCTTCACATATCTGTACAGTTACTACAGTACGCCTAAAATAGTACAATTAACGTTGTCTAAACCTTATTTTGCTTCATTATCCGCTGGTTCTCATTCTGATGGAGTATATAATTTGTGGACTCCCAGCCTGAACATCTGTCCGCCTGTTCCCACAGCACATTAAGCATTGCCGGCCGACATGCCGGACACCACCGACTCGTCACTCATTTTGCCTTTATGGGACTTCGTCGTTGCCCCGGGTTACTGGGCTCGTCACCAAGTGCAGCAGCAGGAGCAGCTCTTCGCTGACGCTGCAGTGTCCCGGCATGCACGGCTCTCCGGAAGGCAAGCGGCATCACTCGAAACGCTTGGACGCCCGAGCTATACCTGAAGGCCTGTTCGCCAGGAGAAAGCCCGGTGGGCGGTCACCCATAAGTAGCGAAATTGGCGGCAAGAAGCGGGCCTCTCAAATGAACGAGGTCCTTTCCGGCGACCCCACGTTGTATGCGACCGAATGGGAAACGGCCACGTCTCTAAAGTAACGAGCCGAAGCATGACAGACTTACGTGGCCACGCCAGCCATTTCGGAAACGTCCAGCCGTTAGAACCCTGGTCACATGCACGAACGCCTCGCACAGATCTGTACGCTTAGTCATCTTCTCATCTATTTCACCTCCGCGACGTACCTCTTGGGGTCATTCCCGTCGCAGATGTTTGGCTCACGTCTCCCGCTAAGAAAAACAGCTGAAAACCTGACTGGTCATTAATACATGTAGACTTTACACGACAGGTTATCGTTTATACTAACATTCACCCGTTTTGAATTATGCATTGCATCAATACTCATTACGTGCTGTGTACGAAAAAAAGTACAGATATAACACTGAACTAAATGGCTACGACCAGTTCTTTGACGCATAGATTTGCTTCTTTCTCAACATCCAGATCCAAGTACTCGAGCAGAAGGTCGCCTCATCTATTCCGACTACGAAAACTGCGGCATCTCTGTAATACAGAGCCTTGGATATCGTAAGTGATTAATGTTGATTTTCTGTAGTCACCAGCTGACATGAGTGTGAGATAACGTGACACGAATAAGCTTTCCTTGGATCGTTTTACGCTGTGGCACACCTTCGTTAACTATACCACGTAGACTCCCCTTTGGGAGTTATCGATATAATGCGTAAGCGTTTTGTATGACATATTTGCAAGAAACACGACAGAAGATGCGTGGCACCAGTATGCTTAGTTACTGTTTGAAAATGATAAATAACAAGAGCATGAGACGATGATTGAGAGGCGAGTGATGCGGTTTTCGTTCAGCAGGACGTGAAGGAATGCATTTGAAGTGAAGCAAAGCCTTTGAATAACTGAGTATGTTTGCGGGGAGGGTTCACGATATCTTTTGAGCTGCGCGGGAAGACCCTGGAGACAAAGAGGGGTGACTATGACGGGTCAATAAGGTTGAAGCGGGGATTGCCTGCCCCGCAGCCAGCGCACGCAGGTGAAAGGGCTCTGTCACATCGATGCCTCCGGACCGTCAGCCAGAAGCAGCCGACGCGTAAATGCAGGAACGTCGCGGTCGAGCGGCATCGGCATTGTGCATTTCGTCTTCTTTCTTGCACCCGTCAACGTATCACTATAGTTACCCATTGTGCGAAGCCACCTTGAGTTTTTTCTGGCCTAATATAGATTGACGAGTATCATCATAGTCGGTGAATCCGGCGTGAGCCGGAATGCATGAGGTATGTGTCGTGTATCGCTATGAATTTTCGCCGCAGTTGGAGAATCGCTGATGTTTGTTTACAAATCCCCACACCGGATTTGCATATGTTCCTTCAGACAATTTTAAATGCAAAGCATTTCTTTGCGTACTGCAGGCACTCATAAAGTATCCCCCCTTAGCTTGAAGTCAACGAAAATTAGTATGGGATGGTAACATGGTGTGACGAATATGACTCGCTGGTCATGACATGAATAATGTGACAATCCCGTCTAGTACGACGTCAAAGCTTTCCGCCAGACACGTGTGGCACATACCCGTATACCACGGGCGGGTATGTGCCACATGTATGCGGATATGTGCCACAGGTGATTTACAGGCCTTATAGTGAGCAGTCGCGCTATAGTGAGAGCAGGTTGCGCTATACTGAGTCTGGCAACCGACTTCTCCGACACCAAACAGAACTCTGCCATTGACAGTTTACAATGCAATGCAATGTATTGCCTTACCTGTGTTGTGTGCCGCACATCTAGCAATCGGAGACTTGTAAAGCTGCGGCATCGTGTAAATTTTAGCGAGGCATTTGGCTCGCGGAATCGCTTAAGCTCGTCGCTGCCATGAGCGTCGCGCTGTCGCTATCCGGTCAACGCCCCGATCCCCGTTTCTGCGGCTGTAACTTCACCCCTGAAGGTACACCCACATTGCCGGAGTTTACTCTTATCGGTGGTCGTCCTCGAATTATTTTTGGGGCAAAGCTCCTTATGGCAACACCTGGGCGGTTCTCGGTTGTCCATGCATCCTGAGTAGCCAGTAGGCACTGGATTTCGACCTCCAAGGTAGTGCCTGTGTGAGATGTCTCCTGTGCGTGATTAAACAATAAAAAAAATTCACAGCGTACATGTAAAATTAAAGTGAGCTGCAAGTCGCACTCTCATCGACCCTTTAGTATAAACGCGCCCGATCTCACGTCGTTGATGATGTACTGCGCAGAATTCGCGGAAGATTACCGGTTTACCGACGACCCTCCGAAGCTTCGCCCACTAATCATCATTCACTCCGTGGATATGGTGTCGCCATCTCCAGTTCTCGTCTCGTTTCCGAGAGGGCGCTGTCCCATAGACATGCGTACAATATGGCGGTTGGGTGAAGGTACGCTAGATGGCGTTGGCGGTGCAGCTGCTCTCCGATTGCGCGGGGATCTCTCATTCCCCGGATTGCCGTACGAGTGCGCTTGCCGAATCGTGCTGCTTGGCGGACCATAGACGACGACCGGTCGTTGAAGTTTCAATATAATTTCACACACACTATCACTTTGATTACTGCTGGGCGAAACCACTGAAGATTTCACGGTGTAACCATGATTGCTTCAGTCACCATAACTCTCATCGACCCTTTAGTATAAACGCGCCCGATCTCACGTCGGTGATGATGTACTGGGCAGAATGCACGGAAGATTCACGGTTTACCGATGAACCTCCACAGCTTCGCCCACTCATCATCATTCACTCCGTGGATATGCTGTGATTTTTGTTTGTCCCCAAGTCTTCGCAGGTTGTCGCTGTACAGGAGAATAAAATAAGATTGGTTGGTAGTGTGGCGCCAACTGTCGAAGAAGATACGAACCACTCCGCGAGCTTCGTCTTTGTTGCTGGACAGGGTGTTGCCGGGCGCACTGGGCAATGGCCTCCGAGATTGCGCGTGACCCGTAGGCGCGCAATCGCAGAGGCCATGACTGGGCGAAGCTCAGACCGTCGAGCTCGCTCATGAGAGCGCTACGATCGCCAGCGATGCAAGTGTGTCTCACGAGTTGAGGAGGCAGAAAAGTGGTCAAAATGAGGGTATAGATATAATTATCCGTAGCGGCCTTGGTACACGGTTCGTCGATTAATTTGTGGTGCGAATGATTTAATGTTGCTGCAGCCTAAACGCTAACGAAACTTCAATAAACCATTTCAGGGTTCCTTTAATGAATGAAAGAGAAACAACATGACAACTTACCCACTGCTACGGCTAACGTCAAATTTCATTTCATTCAATAGACAGGTTACCAAATGAACTGAATTTAAACCACTGGTGCTGCTAAGTTTAGACGTTTATGCTAATAGACTGCCTGCGCAATCGATGTATTTAAGCAGTTGTCATTACAACAAACTCTCAGCGCACAATATTATTGTCAACTGGTAGTACTTCAATTGCGGCTTTTTTTTCTTTTCATCACTGAGGAATTCAAAACGACGGCTGCAATCATTAAAAGAAGAAGTATGACTTTTTGCAGCATTCAAAATATCTCGATTGCAGATATCGTACTTGAAGAATCATTTCAACTGTGCCTATATATGGCCGTGAATGTGTCAACGTCATCTCTTCGTTAAATATCATCACGTAGCGATGTGAGCCAAGAGTCAAAATATTTTGCGTGGCTCTAGAATAAAAAAGATTACAACCTTGCAGGGGTGGTGGCTGCAGTGTTGTAGCGCACCGATATTTCCATTTAGGATGTAGCAAATTA
Organism: Rhipicephalus appendiculatus; assembly: GCA_030522465.1. Lineage (NCBI taxonomy): Eukaryota > Metazoa > Arthropoda > Arachnida > Ixodida > Ixodidae > Rhipicephalus > Rhipicephalus appendiculatus. The sequence goes on from JALIZH010022864.1 coordinate 7,767, forward strand.
AATAGATGAAACATTCTGTATATTTAACCGTGAACTCGTCTTTTCGAGGGAAAATAAATGCTCATATTATCTGTGTACTTAAAGTAGGACAAGCCAAAGAATAGCAGCAGGCAGAAATGTCCCCACCTAGGCGTCTTTCACAGGCGAAATATTTCTCAGGAACGTTAATTTTTATGTTACGTTACCAGTATTAGGAACCATCGACTGACAGCTATTCTTGTTCGATCTGCAATACCAGCTCTTTCTTGTCTTACGCCAGCAATTTTATGGACATTCTCGGCTGGCATTTGCCGTCACCGTCATGTCCTGCCTATATATATATATATATATATATATATATATATATATATATATATATATATATAAGTATAAAAATAGATGCGCCTTCACATAACAACTGTTTATTCGGCCGACGTTTCGACGGGAACCCCGTCTTTTTCAAGGCACAACAATATTTACAACGTGTCTCTTATATACCGTGTTAGGACAGGAGGGAAGAAGACGGAAAGGTAAAGACGAACGTGAAAAGGAGAAAAAAAAATAAAAAAAAAAACGGGGGGGGGGGGGGGGGAGGGGGGGGGGGGTAAACGAGCACGAAATAAGAAGGACCGGCATGACAAGAGGGTAAAAAAGAAAAAAAAGAAGAAAGAGCCGTTTTGCCTGACGTGAACATTGTGGGGGCTTAAGCAGCCATACTATTATTGACAACATACTCCCACCTCCACCTAAGTGGACAGTCTGACGACCCCGCTCGTCTGGTATTGCTCTTTCCGGTGCAATCCCCGGGCGGCTTTTTTTAATAATGTCTGTGCTTAAAGTTTACGCTGTAAAGCGGCAGAAAGTCGAATTGTTGGGGTGAGTACTGAGGGTTTCCAGTGCATGCTTTTAAGTGTCGGCGGGGTTGCACGATCTGAAGGAGCCGGTAATGTGGCCCCGCCATCAATGTTCATTATATGGATTGGCTCTTTTAGAGAAGGAATAGAGAAGAGATGTAAAGGAAAAAGCTTGTTAGTGTAACGACAGTACGACATCCGGGTCCACTTATCTGTGCATGCCGACTGTGCTTGAAACGGCAAATCAATTCCATATATTTACAGACACAAGCCTACACGTGCGCAAGGAGAAATATTGTTGTCGCAATGGGCGGCAAGGGGCCAACGACTAATTAGGGAGTGGCGTTTGCGCCTTTTAATGATCGTAAGGTTGACAGGGTGCCTGGGTGCTCATTAATTCCGTTTTTTAGCGTGTTGAATTTGTAGATGAAGTAAGATTCTCGTTGCTCTCGTTCTCGCGTTGTTCGAAAATTGTTTTTCAAAAGTGTAACCCTGATATCGTCAGAGCTGTGATCTTTCAACGCACAATGTTTAGAAAGTGGAAGACCGGGCAGGGCACGTACATGTGCCCGATGGTTGTTGAATCTAATTCTAAAAGGTGTGTCTGTCTGACCCACGTATTGCATGTTGCATATTCCACATTCCAGAAGGTATATTACGTTGCCTGAGTCGCAGTCTAGTGCACCACTTATCCTGTGCTTAAATTCTGAGTGGGTGCTTTCCGCCAATGTTGTTGTCTGCATGTGTTTGCACACTTTGCATCTTCCTTTTCCGCAAGGGCGACACCCTGTTTGAGGTTTCGTGCCTATCTTTGAATTTACTAAACGATCCCTGATACTTTTCGGCCAAACTGCACTAGACTGCGACTCAGACAACGTAATATACCTTCTGGAATGTGGAATATGTAACATGCAATACGTGGGTCAGACAGACACACCTTTTAGAATTAGATTCAACAACCATCGGGCACATGTACGTGCCCTGCCCGGTCTTCCACTTTCTAAACATTGTGCGTTTAAAGATCACAGCTTTGACGATATCAGGGTTACACTTTTGGAAAACAATTTTCGAACAACGCGAGAACGAGAGCAACGAGAATCTTACTTCATCTACAAATTCAACACGCTAAAAAACGGAATTAATGAGCACCCAGGCACCCTGTCAACCTTACGATCATTAAAAGGCGCAAACGCCACTCCCTAATTAGTCGCTGGCCCCTTGCCGCCCATTGCGACAACAATATTTCTCCTTGGCGCACGTGTAGGCTTGTGTCTGTAAATATATGGAATTGATTTGCCGTTTCAAGCACAGCCGGCATGCACAGATAAGTGGACCCGGATGTCGTACTGTCGTTACACTAACAAGCTTTTTCCTTTACATCTCTTCTCTATTCCTTCTCTAAAAGAGCCAATCCATATAATGAACATTGATGGCGGGGCCACATTACCGGCTCCTTCAGATCGTGCAACCCCGCCGACACTTAAAAGCATGCACTGGAAACCCTCAGTACTCACCCCAACAATTCGACTTTCTGCCGCTTTACAGCGTAAACTTTAAGCACAGGCATTATTAAAAAAAGCCACCCGGGGATTACACCGGAAAGAGCAATACCAGACGAGCGGGGTCGTCAGACTGTCCACTTAGGTGGAGGTGGGAGTATGTTGTCAATAATAGTATGGCTGCTTAAGCCACCACAATGTTCACGTCAGGCAAAACGGCTCTTTCTTCTTTTTTCTTTTTTACCCTCTTGTCATGCCGGTCCTTCTTATTTCGTGCTCGTTTCCCCTCCCCCCCCCCCCCCCGTTTTTTTTCTCCCCCCCCCCCCCCCTTTTCACGTTCGTCTTTACCTTTCCGTCTTCTTCCCTCCTGTCCTAACACGGTATATAACTTGAAAAAGACGGGGTTCCCGTCGAAACGTCGGCAGAATAAACAGTTGTTATGTGAAGGCGCATCTATTTTTATACTTATAACCTTGCGGCAACCGAAGTTATTCTTCAGCATATAAGCCTTATATATATATATATATATATATATATATATATATATATATATATATATATATATATATATATATATATATAAAGTCGAAAAAAGAGGACGCAAATTTTACTAACGTTTCGGCAGGGAGGGCCCGCCTTCGTCTGACGAAGGCAGGCCCTCCTGCCGAAACGTTAGTAAAATTTGCGTTTCGTACGGTTGTCGTCCTCTTTTTTCGACTTCATTTCCCACCGGAACCATTGAACTTCTTCCTCGCATATATATATATATATATATATATTCCCTGTGGCGTTGATATATATATATATATCAACGCCACAGGGAAAGTTTCATACAATTTTTCCAAAGCGTGGATTGAACGTGCGAGCCTTCGCTACGCATTGCGCGTTAGACGACTGCGCGCCTTTCAGCATTGCAAAGGCCGCATATTTATATAGTGCATTTGCCGTTGGCGGTACACAGAGCTCAGAAGCGCGTCAGCATGTTGTCTTGATCACCAGCGAGATGTCGCGCAGGGCGCGCTTTAGAGGTCGTCGCCCCGCTCACTGCGATGCGCGCGCGCCTGCTACATCTGTCACCTGTGCATTAACCTGCATTGCGTGGTCGCTCGTGCGTCCGCGCTTATCTCGTGGTGGGGGGTGGTTTGTACGTGTAGTGATTTCACCGCAAAGTTGAAGTTTCAGAGCACACGAAGGTCCCTTCACTCGCTGAAGCAGCCGCGTTTGTGAAAGAAGCGCGCTTCTCAAAGACGAACTAGCAATTGTGTCAGTTGGCGCTCATCCTGTATTTGCCTGTGCATCCGTTTCATTCGTCCTTCTTTGTGTTTGAACAGCGCGCTTTGAATATCGATCTGTGACAGTTGTAACTTCACGTTCGCCTTCAGTGTGCGGTTTCGATGCGTCCTTTGAGCTTGAGAAGTGGGCTGGAAGTTTCTAGCTCCTTGACATTCTCCGCGCTCATTTCCAATTCGTTGCTATTGCAATCATTGATTCGGCGTTGCGGCGAAACTGTAATTCTTTTTGGTTTATTGACAGTTATTATCATATGACTTTCTCTTTGGCACATGTTTTCGCTTTTTTTTTCTGTATTAACGTTTATGAACTCATATAACTGTCCCAACTAACAAGAGACATTTTAAAAGGTATTCTAAACACTCACTAGACATTCCCTCTGACTGCGAAATAAACGAAAATACGACTGAGCTCTTTGTGTCTGCTTTTCAGAGTGCACACTGTGGGTGGCCTTCGAGAAGAGATACTCTTATCCTGAAGTATGCAACGAAATACACAAGGAATTGTGTGGAAAAGGCGTCTCGCTGTTCGACAAGAAATTCTGTGAAGACATTGAAGCTTACTGACTTGAATTAATAGTTAAGAGAATGAGGCATTTATGAAATTAAGAGAATTTAACGACAAAAGAGAGTGGGTAACACTTCTGAAGAAGCACATGATAATAAATGACCTGCAAAGAATGGAACTCAACAACATGCTGCAATTAGCTACTCATTGTCCCCAAGTACTCAATGTTACGCTAGAATCCTCGTCTTCACAGTAAGAGATGTGTAGTCACATAACTAAGTATAGACACATTTGGCCCGAAAAAAGAATAAAGGACGTTCATTGTTATGCAACACGCTTCAGTGATCGTGATCTCCGTTGAGCCATACAGTAGAAGTCTACTCTAATCTACCCCGTTGATATACTCAGATTGTGTGTGTGCGCAGTGAAGCTAATCACACATTGTAATGACCAATTCTGTCAATGCAGCAAATGACGCCTTGAACAGTTGCTGCCTTCACGAAGATAAGTTCGCTAGTCGAAGCATTGACTCCGATGTATTGCCTGTTCAAGGATTGTTCATTATAAAAAAGGTGTAGGCAGCTGTCTTTATTGGTCAGAGAGTCATGCGTGGAAAATTCAAGAGCTCCTCTCGAAAGACGAGTTGTTGATTTGAGGTCAGGCGCCAGTGTTCCTCTGGGCAACCACGCGTTCTCCCGCGCTTCTTCCTCTATCCCACAACTGTTCGACGGAAATGGAAGCCAACAATCCTGGCGATCCAAGCGGAGATGCGGACTACGGCGTCAGTCATAGAAATGTTTAACTCACCAAATTTTTACACCCACATGGTGAGCATCTCGATGAAGAAAGCTACAGGGTGCTTTCGCGGTATTACACACTGGGGATCGCGTACATCGGTGATGAGATCAGAAGAGCCACAACGCGGACCTAGCACGAACTGTAAGCATTGGAATGAACAGACATTTCACAAGGTGATTTTAACGCTCTCTAGGCAGCATAAAATTAGTAATTAAGGTACAGATGCTTGGTGCACCCGCCCGCACACACAACTCTAAATTTCCCATATATATCCGTGGTCACTTCGTATCACAATTGTGAAACAATATGCTAAAAATACAGAGCGAACGCGAGATGTGCATGACCTCTTTGGCTCAATCGCTGGCTTGTTCGCCCTCAAATGTGGTAGCTTAGGAACTTAATGATGATGTTAAGGCATATTACCGCGCCTCGAAGAACGCCTATGAATTCTTGGGACTAAACTCAACGCTGTCTCAAACTTGAACGAATAAAAGCGCGACACAAACGAGGACGATAAAGAAAGGACAGACTCAGGCGCTGTTGTCTGTCGTTTCTTTATCGTCCTGGTTTGTGTCGCGCTTTTATTCGTTCAAGATGGAAATACACCAACTCGCCCAATTGACAGTTCTGATGCTATCTCAAAAGATTAAATTTAAGAAACTTCGTGGTTTACCACCTGATACATCTGCAAGATGCTGCGGGAATACTAGCTAGTTCAGCTCACACATTCACGCACCTAATTTTAGCGGCTACACGGGCTTCTGACTCTTTACACTTGATCCCCGTCAGTGGCTGCAGAGTAAAGGACGATGAAGACAGCACTACACGAGGAAAGCGCTGACCTTTTGGGATTGTACTGCGTTCAAGTCATGTCCCTCGAACGTTGATCAAAGAAACACAGTTCTGTTTGCTAGCGCCTTTTTTTCGGCTTTACAGACATTGCACTTTGAAATGAAAGCGCGAACAGTCAGCAAACTGATTTTACTGCGGCTCGCTGCAACACTGTACCAATATTCCGGGGTATCCTGCACGACGCCGTACTTGAAACAGCTGTGGCAAGCAAGGGACACTTCAGAAAAATGTGCTGGTCATCGGGCAATGTGGCAGCTGTCCCGGAGGGCGAAGCCCAAAACCTTACCTACAAATACAGTTGCAAGGTTTAAAGTACAGAAGAAACCATAAGTGGCACTAAATGTGTGCGCGCTCCCGTCCACCTGGACGAAATAGTGCTTCACATGCTGGCTGGCAGTGAAGCCATTGTGCCCATCCATCCTGAGTGTGCGTGACTAAAAGAAATACTTTCTCTTGATTCTCCGGGCCAGCCAGCACGAATGATGTTTTACGCTACGGAAAAAGGCATGTCTCTACTGAGCCTCGATGCCACTGAAGTATTTCAACTAACGATCTCCGGCAAGACTCTTTCCTGCGCTGGCGTTGTAGCTCATTCAGTTCCACTGAATTTCACGTGCGTGTCGCGATGGTTTTCTCTGTATTTATGGCATATCGCATCAATTGTCGTTGCCCTAATCAACTCATAGTTCCTGTGTTATAACGTGTGAAAGGTGCCATCGCCGATGGTAAACCGCCTTTTACCCGAAGTAGAGGTGCCTATGTCTACCAAAGCTAGAGGCATTGTAGAAGCGTGTTTCGTTGGGCTACATGGTCACACATTGCGAAAGGTAAAAACATAGTAATGTGGACGGGACGGATGAAGAAACACACAGGACGAGCGCTCGTGCTGTGTGTTTCTTCGTTCATCACGAAGAAAATTATTCTTGAAGTTTGATAGCGAACTTCAACTAGGAAGCTGTTGTCGGAGATCAGCAAACGGCGACGAAGAATTGATCGTGGGTTGCTGTCTCCGCACCTAGCGCCAAGAAGTGCGTGTAGCACTATCACCATCATGTACTGTTTAGTATTCCATTGTCTCCATTAAAGGCATTTTGTTGGGTGTCTCGCGGCTCCGTCTTTTCTGACGGCGCCATACTTATCGAAGGCCGGCGTTCCACAACATATGGTGCCGAAACCCAAGGGACAACTAGCGGCTCCCAACGACGTGGACAACGAGCGACGGCAACTATGAGTTGTTACTAGAAACAGCAGCCGGAGCAACCTGATCCTCATCGGAACCGCACCCAGGGACGCAACGAGCGTGACCGGCTACCTTACGAGCAAGTAAGCCGTGATCGAAACGAAACATGGACCGCCTTAAAACCAAGCATGCTGCTGGACGTGCCCAATCAACGAGAGTGATAAACGAGGCGACGACGTTGTTGCAAAGTGACTGCAACAACCGAACCGCGATTAGCAAGGTTATCGACAAGCTCGTGGTAAGCCGAGACGAGCTTCGGAATATTAATGCCGAACTCGAGGACGTGATTCCTGTAGAGGAACTTGAGACGGTGTACGAGTCTGCAGCGCATTACGACGACCAGACACTTGAGACCCCGACGCGCCTATGATGCTGGCTGGAAGAACTCAGCTTCGGTAACACGAGATAAACTTCTGCTTCGACGACGCACCACACGCCACCTGCCCCAATGACAGCGGCATCCCAGAGCTTCGGACCTTGTCTCCCAACAATGACTGTCAAGCCGTTTCACGGGGACGTGTGCCAGTGGACATCGTTCTGGGAGCAATTCAACGGAGCCGTCCACACGAATCCGACTCTGAGCACCACGGACAAATTTCACTACCTCCGCAACTACCTGGTAGGTGACGCAGCAGCTGCAATCACCGGACTACCAACGACTGAGGCGTGCTATGAGAGTGTCATCCAGCATCTGAAGCAGAGATTCGGGGACAAGGACAACATTATACAATGGCACTTCAGAGCACTTCGGGAACTGAAGCACGTGACGTCTTCATCGGATACAAGGGATTTGCGCAGCATCTACGACACAGTACAGGTGAATGCCTTAACGTCCTAGACGTTCCAAGCAGCAGTTTTTCAGCGATGTTCTACGACATCATGCTTCAATCCTTGCCACAAGAAATCGTCGTCGCGTTCCACCGCCATAGACGTCTCTAGGATGAAGCACAAGGCTTGGAAACATCTGCTTCAGGAGAAGCAACCACAACGTATTGCCAGAAACTTGAACAGCTCTTACGATATACACAGATCGAGCTCGAAACGAGAGAGCAGTGTGCTCCAACGACGCCCAGTATCAAAAACAGCGGCAACCACGCAAAACATGTGCCGTCGTCATCAGTCCTACATGCATCGGTAGAATCGAAGCAAGTGCGCCACGAATGGTTCTTTTGCAAGTCTACAGAACATGAAACCGAGGCATGCAGCGCTACCTTGACCATACCAGAGAAAAGGAACCGGCTGGGTAAATTTATGTGGTGCTATCGTTGTACTTCAAGGGCTACCGCACGAACGAGTGCCGGCGGAGGTTGGTGTGCGCGACATGCAAATGTAGGCATGCTTCAACGATGTGCGACCCAGATTATCGCGCGACCAAAGGCGAGAAGTCAGCCAAGGTCGTCTCTGATGCCACCAAGCGACAAAAAGCAGAGGGTCCGCGGTCGACGGCCGTTACAAGTTGTCAACTTGACGAAGCCGTCAATTTACAGACCTTCCGTTCTTGGATTGTCGGTTTCAACGAGACGTCTTTTGTCAGAGGCATCTTTGACGGAGGCAGTCAACGCACGTTCATTAAAGAAGACCTCGCGAGGCGCTTGGGACTGAAGATAATTAGACAGACTTTCCTATCGCTGAACACGTTTGCGTCAGACGCCGCTTCTCGTGTGAGAACATGCAATGTCGTCGAGGTTCGCATGCGGAGCCAGTTTGATGAAGACGAGCACGTCATTGAAGCCATAGTTATGCCAGTAATTTGCCACGACATCCCAGCCACGGCTATGGAATGCTCCTTCACAGCCAAATTGCGCGAGCAAAATTACCGGCTAGCAGACGATCAAACTGTGCCTCGAGAGTGCGGTGAGAAAGGCATAAGCCTGCTCATCGGATTTGATCAACTGTGGAAGATTGTGAGCGGCGACATTATACGCAGCACGGAAGTGCAAGGATTGGTCGCTGTCAATACCACTCTCGAATTGACGCTACGAGGTCCTGTAGCTAAAACGAGCTTCATAAACGGGACATCTGAAGTGATGATCGGCGTCCTTCGAGTGCAAGCTGAAAAAGCTGAAGGATTAAAGCAAAACATATTGGAGTCCTTTTGGAAGTTGGACGCCATGGAATTTGCACCAAAGGAAGGAACTCACGGGCACGTCGATACATTGTCTGTTTTCGATAGTAAGATTGCAAAGAGTGGAAAACAGGGCCAAGTAGCCGTGCCACGTAAAAAACCGGACATCCAGCGGCTACAAGACAAATGCAGCGTCGCAATCGCTCGCCCACAAGGTTTGGCTACACGGATCTCGAAGCCCGAAGGATTGGCCGAAACATACGACACAACGTTTCGTCAGCACCTTGTTTACGGTCCTGCTGAAGTTGTGAGTGAAAAGGCAGCAATGAACGGCCCTGAGTGCTACAAGCCACACAGAGAAGTTATGCGAAATGACTGGCTCACCACCAAGCTCCGCGTGGTCTTTAGTGCGTCCTCTCACGCCAAAGGAGAATTATATCAGAACAGTTTTCTTGAAACTGGGCGCATCACAGCATGGGTGCAACGTCACAGCATGGGTGCATGGGTGCAAGCCGAGAGATTTTAGACCCGACAAGTTCAACCTCAGTCGTTTTCCGACGAGAGGACTGGGCTACTAGAAAGACAAGGTTCGCCCAGTAACTTATCGGTAAAGCAACCACACTTGATTATCGACGGTAACTGGCTTCTACACGTCGGTGGAAGGCTGCAAAACCTCAAAGATAGCTGGGACCTGAAGCTACCTGTCCTGTTTTCAATTAGACAGCGTTTGAACGAGCTTGTATTTGCCAACACCCATCGTCGAGTTGTGAACGGAGGAGTAAAGACGACAGCATACGATGTACGTGAACGCTTCTGGGTCCCGAAAGGTCAAGTGGCAAAGAAAGCGATTGCCGGTGCCTGGTATGCATGCGCCTTCTGACTAAAGCCATTGTGCCGTGGTACCGCCCGCTTCCAGTTTGCCGAGTAAACAAATAGGAAACCTTTCACAAAGAGGAAGTGATGGAAATATATGCTGCAACTACAATCTGCTCATAGCCCACCCACACATCGCTCAAGAAATTTAAAGGTCAGCGAGATCGTAATTGTGGACATTCCTAACACGTCCAAGTTATTCTGGCCGCTAGTCCGGGTTCAAGAGGCGTACCTAGGAAACGACGGAGTTGCTCGCGCCTGTTTAGTCCCATTACAGGGCGGCAAAGTCTTCCAGAGGCCAGTGCAAATACCACATCGTCTAGAGCCAGATGTGACCGCATTTGAGGCCCCGGAGGATGTCGGAGATCAGCAGACGACGACGAAGAAGAACTGATTGTGGGTTGCTGTCTCCGTAGCTAGCGCCAAGAAGTGCGTGCAGCACTAATCATCATCATGAACATTTAGTATTCCATTGTCGCCATTAAAGGCATTTTGTTGGGTGTATCTCGCGGCTCCGTCTTTTCTGGCGGCGCCATACTTATCGAAGGCCGGCGTTCCGCAACAGCTGTCGTATGACCAAATGGGAAGATAGCCGTCAATGGGAAACTTGAAAAATAATTTTCTTCCTTAAAACTAAAATTGTAATTATAAAACATGCCATAAAAGAATAATTGTTTATTGCTTTCGATTGAGGAATAAAGCTGATTTTTAATAGGCGCACCACGGGGTGCAAATGGCGTCTCAATGCGGGCAAAAATGACTATTGTCGGAAATTCGTGATTTTTCTGTTTAGAAACTTGGGGGGCCTAAAATATTTTTTACGCAGAATGTACCGTTCGTGGAGTAAGTATTCATTAATCAGACATTCATACAAGGTTCAATATTGCAATAAAAAATGCAAACAGAACATTCTGGCTAAATTCTTCGGGGCGTGCATCGCCAAAAATAATGCACTAATGTTATTAAGCTTCAAAACCTTAAGCGAATGCCTTTGCTTAATATTTCAACCAAATTTGCTGTAGAAACAAAAAAAAACGATACTGCTAGAATAAATTTTCCCACAAACAACACACATACGACATTCTGAGAAATTCGGAAGGCACCCACGTCACCAAGACAATTTTTTCGCTCCGTAATATTCTAGCGATTGACTGTTTTCAACGCAGCAAATCGGCAAGATTTTTTTTTCGAATACATTTGAGATGGTCGCCAAAATGGCTGAGACGTTTGGCGTCAAATTGCCCTAATGGAAATACTTCGATCGTAGCGTCGACTGCAGAGCGCCTCAAAGAACCTCATGAATTTGTTCACGCTCCTTTGCAATGTCCGGCTTTATTGGTCACCTTAAGTGCAGTGCCCGTTTCTTGCCATGAAAGCATAATCGATCCACAGAGGTATCTGCATTCACCTTGCGAACGAAATGTTGCCCCCCTGTAACCACGCATATTCTTCAACAATGAATGGAGACATTTTCGAGCCGTCGTGCTAAAATGCTGGTATTGATGAGTGTGCGCTCCCAGCTATTTTGAAGTGTTTAAGCGAGTGCTTGGATTCTGCGAAAAGCAGTCATGTCTGCACCTAGGCGAAATTTTTCCGTTTGTGGCTTTCGCGAGGAAGAATACTACGACGAGTACAAACAAGCATATCACAAATTCGTCCTTTTTCTGTCAATGTGATGTTTCGTGAACACCAGAAAACATACTTAAAGGGCCCCTCACCAGCCTCTGAAATTACAAAAAACGAGCGCATTATTTTTTCCTGGCGTTTCTCGTCTTTCTTCCACACTTTCGTGACGCAAACAGTGATTCCCGTGACGTATATAGTATACATGCTCTCGATTGGTCCATATACGCGAAATATCAGATGTGAATGGTCTCCTGCACTGCTTTGCCATGCAGCCGCCAATCCGTTCTTCCTTGTCTCACATGACTAACGTGCGCGATTAACTGATTTCACTTCATTTTGTGTGTTTCCGGCTAAGCTGCGATAACCGCGCGTAGCCAAGCAGCGCGAAATACCGATAGGCTCGAGCGCTTAGTGCTGACATTGTTCATTTGCTTTTAAGAAATAAGTGGCGAGGAGGATATACCCCCCTGTAGGAAGGGTAGCGAAGGCGAGGAGGGAACAACTCCCTCGTGTTTGAACGCGGGATTGTGAGGGGCCCTTTAAGACCTAAAAATTATGACAATGGCCACTACAGCCTCACGCTCACTCATTTAATTGGTTGTGTGTGAACGACAACTGGGACACTTTGGTGACTTTGTAACTACAATCTACGAAAATAATTTAATATATTTTACTGATTAATTCACACACGCGCTTGACGTTAATTCTGGGGGGGTCTAATGAATAATGAAAGTGGCCATTCTAATTGAGTTTCAATGCACTGCTTTTTTACAGGTATACCTTCCCTTACGTAGTTTTGGTTCACGTTTGTCATCATTCTCGGCAATCATATTTAACGCAGTTGTTAATCTAATGCGTGGCAGTACTCTGGCAAATTTTGGAAATCCTGAGTATTATAGACGTGGAGCAAAACACCTGAAATTAGAGCATTATTGATCAATCTGTTGCATTTGCGATTTTTTTTTCATGAAACATGGGCAAGAAAACAACAAGATAACAACACTAGGTAAATGCACCCTACTCACAGTACACTGAGAAAAATAGTGAAACTAATATATGCAATACGTCTGTTGTAGGATCACGTTCAAATGATATTTTGGTGCGATTCGCGAAAAAAGGGTTCTGTGGAGTGGATACTCGATTTTTTTTCATTAAAGGCAAAACTTTTTTTCGTGAAACTATGATTCTTGTAGTAGCCATGGGGACTCGCACAGCAATATATATATACATACATACATATATATATATATATATATATATATATATATATATATATATATATATATATATATATATATATATATATACATGGGTTGTAACACAACGGAGTCATTGTCAACAAGGATATAAATATTTATATCCTTGTTGACAACGCCAACGTTGTGTTACAACCCATTGCTGAACCAAGACAACTGGCCCATCGAACTATTATTCTCATTGATATATATATATATATATATATATATATATATATATATATATATATATATATATATATATATATATCAATATAGGTACATATATATTGCTATATTGACGACGGCTGGTGGGCCAGCCTTCGTCACACTGACGAATGCTGGCCCGCCAGCCGAAACGTTGGTGATTATTAAAGGTGTTTCTACGTACGTCGCGCTTTCTCGCTTCCGTTTTACTATGGAGCCAGTACGCTGCTTTACAACATATATATATATATATATATATATATATATATATATATATATATATATATATATATATATTGTACTGAAAGAAGAGAGAACCAAGAAACAACGCCCGTACGCTGGGCCGGCTGTTCTTATTCTCCTCTTTCTCGCAGCAGCTTAGCGCGTGCCCGGGCCCCAGTGGCGCTGTCATCCTTACACTCGGCCATGACTGCGACGTAGCATGACCAGCTGCCGAAAATGTCTCTGGCGGGCGGCATTGGCAGTGCCGCGGTGGTCTGTCCTCTGTACGCCGCACTGGCTGTGTCGGAGCGGTCGATCCCGGCCACGCTGGGACTCTGCTTGAGGATATCCTGTAAGTGGGTCTGGTGGGCGACCCTAGCTAAATCGCAGTGGTCGGTCTCGGCCACGCTGCGACGTCATAGGAGGTGCAAAACATGCTTCGGGCGGCAGGGTTTGGCTTTGTCGCGGAGTAAGTGGTGGATGCGGCATGCCCGGAGCAAGATGCCGGAACAGCATTCGAGGAGGCACCGTGGCTGGCAAGCTCTTTCGGCGCTTCGTTTCGGTACCACTCGCATGATTGTGAACACCGGGACGACCGTCAGGACATTCACCAAGAACCCTCTGCGGGTTTGGGGGAACCGGAAAATCCTTTTCTACAGCCAAGTTCTCCACACTATCAACGGGACGCTCGCTCTCCTCGTTTTCATCGAAGCCCGACGGCTCTGGAAGCGGTGTAGGTGACTCTTCGGGAGCCGGGTTTGTGAAGTTCAGCGCAGGTTTCTTGGTGATTGATACTGCGTCAGCAAACAGTGGGAACAGCGATGGGTTCACTTTCTGCCGCTTGTCCCACGAAATCTTCTCGCTCAGCGGAACGTGATCGTGTGCCATTGACACCTCTGCAGACGGCTCTCGAAGCTGCCGAAGTGGCTCCAGTTTGTCGGTTCCTTTGGTGCCTTCACACGAGGCGCGCCGAGCACGACAGGAACTGGCACCTGCGTGCATAGCCGCGAAAGCGAATCTGGGGTCGGCTCCTTTAACTGATCTCGCTGAGGAGTGGTATCGGCCTCATTCTGTGATGTGGCGTCGGATGCCGGCGCAGAAACTGAGACGAGCAACTGAGTGCGGAACCTGCATCCAACGTTTTTTTAGGGCAGCTAGGGAAGCTCTCTGTCTTGGGGCTCGAGGGAATCGATGGGCCATGAAGGCGGAGTCCCTCATGGACTCGATCTCCGACGGAGGGCAGGTTGTTGGACGCCAGAGCTTCAGCTTCAAAGTGGTTTGGTTCGCAAATGCTATGCGTGGTAGAGACTCCGTTGGAAGGCAGGGTGTCGCTGGAATCAAAAAGTGGGTGAAAGAGGCTAGTGAACTTAGCACACTATTCCGACCAGGACCACTGGCGGACACCTTCGCAGGCATGCCATGCCTTAGTAGCATCTCGAAGGTGGTCGATGGCCACCAGCCATTTCCGATGCTCTGGCCAGCCATGGAGGGTGCCGAGAGAGTTGATGGTCTCGACCCACCCGAAGATGTCGTCCTGAAAGCCGCGGAACACCGGCACTGCCCAAACAGCCGACGATGTTGAAGCCGCAGGCGACAGCCAGGAGTTCGATGACGACATGTGGTCGAGATGAGAAGATAGTGCCGTGAGGACACGTAAGAGTTCCGCGCCGTTGTCAAATGAGGCGCCCGGTGAACCATTGGCGTAGTTCGTGGAGTACGCGGTGGGCCCGGTGCTCACGGCGGCGGGATCCATTGCTAAGGACGTGTGGACGGCGTCCCTTGTCGTGAAAAGGTACGGGTCAAGTGGCGCGGAGCCACCGAGGAGGCCTAGACGCCGTCCCCGAGTGGTGGTGGCAGTGGCGGCAAGTGAGCAGATGCCGAGGAGGCCTGGACGCCGTCCTCAAGCTGCATTTACTGCGGCTTCACGTTGGCGGGTGCCATGGGCGAGGAAGCTGGGACGTAAGACTTCGTCTTCGTCGACTGCGACATTGTAATGAAAGAAGAGAGAACCGAGAGAACCAACACCCGTACGCTGGGCCGGCTGTTCTTATTCTCCTCTTTCTCGGAGCAGCTTAGCGCGGGCACGCGCTAAGCTGCTCCGAGAAAGAGGAGAATATTTATATATATTGCAATAGTATCGCCCAGTCGAGCGCACTTTTTACGCCGTCACCCATCTTTGTTAGTCGTAAATGTTCACCGCTGCCTTTTGCCCTTTTGGACATTCGTGGCGGTGTCAGCAAACTGCCTATCTCCAACCATTTGTCATGTCCTCAAACACTGCTTCGTGGAGAGTGCGTCGGACATGTGCACGGTGTCGACCCTTCCACCATCACTGACATGCGAACTGCTTCCATCGCCGAACACGAAGTCGTCGGAATGACCTGTCACTCCTTGGAACAGACGCCTGCGCCTGATGTCTTGAGCAGCTCTATCGCCGACACGTTAACTGTTCCTCAGCGCGCCCAGCTCCTACAACTCCTCGACAGATTTCGTTCGTCCTTTGACTGCAAGCATGCTTCCCTCGGCCGTACGTCAGCTGTGAGTCACCGCATCGACACGGGTACGAATGCACCACTGCGACAAAGACCGTATCGTGTGTCTGCGACAGAGCGACAGGTTATCGAGGAACAAATAGCTGACATGCTCAAGCGTGGCGTCTTCCAGCCTTCGAATAGCCCATGGGCATCTCCAGTTGTCCTCGTCAAAAAAAAAGGTTGGGTCGATTCGCTTCTGCGTTGATTACCGTCGTCTTAACAAGATCACGCGAAAAGACGTGTACCCCTTGCCGAGAATTGACGATGCCCTTGACTGCCTTCAAAGCGCGGAGTTCTTCTCTTCTATTGACCTACGAAGCGGCTATTGGCAAGTCCTCGTGGCGCCTGACGACCAACCTGAAACGGCCTTCATCACACCCGATGGCTTTTATCAATTCCGTGTCATGCCTTTCGGTTTCTGCAATGCGCCCGCAACATTCGAGCGCATGATCAATAATCTTTTGAGAGGTCTCAATTGGAAAACGTGCCTCAGCTACTTAGATGACGTGGTTGTATTTTCGCAAGATTTTCCCACGCATCTCTGTAGGCTAGAGGAAGTACTGCAGTGCTTATGTGACGCCGGCCTTCAGCTAAACTTGAAGAAATGCCGCTTTGGCGCAAGCCAGCTCACCATCCTTGGCCATGTCGTCTCCAAAGACGGTATTCTTCCCGACACCGCCAAGCTCCGGGCAGTCGCTGACTTTCCTAAACCTGCGTCTCTAAAAGAACTTCGCAGTTTCCTTGGCCTCTGCTCCTACTTTCGCCGCTTCATTCGAAATTTTGCGACGATCACCGCTCCCTTCAATCAGCTCCTACGGGGCGACTCGAAAATTTACGCTTGGTCACCCGCTTGTGACGATGCCTTTCAAGAGTTGCGCCGCCTCCTTTTACCTCACCGCCAATCCTGCGTCACTTCGACCCTACTGCTCCGACTGAGGTGCACACCGACGCCAGCGGTGTTGGACTCGGTGCCGTGCAAATGTGTTGGATTCGGTGCCGTGCAGCGCAAATCTGGATACCCGGAGTACGTCGTCGCATACGCGAGCCGCACCCTCACTAAAACAGAGAAAAATTAGTCTGTCACGGAGAAGGAAAGTTCGGCCATAATTTGGGCTCTCGGCAAATTTAGGCCTTACCTATATGGCCGCCCCTTCGACGTAGTCACAGACCACCATGCGCTTTGTTGGCTATCCACGTTGAAGGACCCCTCCGGCCAGTTAGCTCGCTGGGCTTTGCGGTTGCAAGATTTCGACATGCGCGTCATCTACAGGTCTGGCCGCCGCCACACTGATGCCGACGCCCTATCACGGTCGCCTTTGTCAACCGAAAGCACGGCCTGCCTATCTGCCATGGACGAAGTGCTTTCGTTCCCAGCTGGCTGTGACATGGCTTCTGAGCAACGCAAAGATGCCTGGATTAGCGATCTCCTCCGTTTCCTTTCAAACCCGTCGGCTTTTCCTTCAGCTAGTCGAGCATTGCGTCGTCAAGCGGCCCATTTTGAGATCCGCGATGGCCTCCTCTATCGCAGGAACTACATGTCTGACGGCGGCAAGTGGCTGCATACCTCGACATCTCCACGCAAAGATATGTTCAGCCTTTCACGCTGACCCAGAGTGTGCTCATGCGGGCGTCTTCAAAACATACACCCGACTTTCCTCGAGGTTTTATTGGCGAGGCATGTACACATTTGTGCGCAAATACATTCGGTCATGCCCACAATGCCAACGACGCAAAGCTCCTCCCCAGCAGGCCTCTGGTCCGATTCAGCCAATCCCGTGCCCGGCCGATATAGGATATAGGATTAACGATATAGGATATCGTTAATCACGACGCGAGCAGAACATGCAGCGGCCGGCGTCATGCGGTCTGCGCTGGCAGTACGAAGTGATATGTTCGACAGCGGCGTCGTAACTTTTTTGAGCAAGCGGCAGGGTTTGGCACTAATAACAGAAATTGCGGCACCAGTGTCGACAAGGGCGAGTGCAGCGAAGCAGACCACACGCACGTCAATCACATTCGTTGGTGAAGGGAGAGGCCTTGATCTTTTCGCAGTTCCAGAGGCAGGAACTGCGGCAATTAGTTTTCCTGCTCCGGCTTCGAGGAACGACGGCGCATCGGCGATGGCGAGCGGCGTCGAGGCGATTGCGAGCGGCGGTTAGCAGGAGTGCGGTGGTCGGTATATGAAGACATGTGGCCGGGGTTCGGAGATGCGGAGAACGATGACTGCGGCGATACATCTCTGGCGGTAGGGACGTCCTCGACGACGGCAATATCGTGCGACGTGGCCAGGTAGCCTACACGAAAAGCATATAGGCTGGTTGTCGAAAGTGCGCGATTGTCCACTACCCTGGAGGTACATTGCCTGTACGAAGCGGGGAATTCGTCGCAGTGGCATGGCTGATGGTAATGGCGCGAAGGTCTGAGGCGCTGGCCGTGCGGCAACTTCGGCATAGCTTAGGGGAGCGTTTATCTCAGCACAGGCAACGGGGGTCGGCGCCGGTGGAGTGCCACGGGCAGAAGGCAGAGCCGCGCAAACTTGCTCTTGTATGACCTGGCGAATGTCCGCTGGCAAAGGTGACGGTGGTTGGCCGGCTGTTGATAGCAGCGAGAGCTGACGAGCGACCTCCGCGCGGACAAACCCCTTGATCTGTGAGAGCAGTGACTCGAGGTGCGGAGCGTCAGCTAGGCTCGAGATGGTTTCGTCAGACACGTGTTGGCGGCACGTGAGAAGACGCAGTCGTCGGAGCTCGTCAAAACTCTGGCAAAGCTCAATGAG
The DNA here is from genome assembly GCA_030522465.1 of Rhipicephalus appendiculatus. Classification (NCBI taxonomy): domain Eukaryota; kingdom Metazoa; phylum Arthropoda; class Arachnida; order Ixodida; family Ixodidae; genus Rhipicephalus; species Rhipicephalus appendiculatus. Next base: position 26,324 of record JALIZH010022864.1, read on the forward strand.
TTCAGAGACAGTGCCAGGGTTCTTAGAGAGAAGCATTTCAAATGCATCATCAGAAATGCCCTTCATGATGTGGTGCACCTTGTCCGCTTCCGCCATCGTTAAGTTGATGCGGCGGCAGAGGTCGAGAATGACCTCGATGTAGCTGGTGAACGTTTCACCTGTTTGCTGGGACCGGCTTCGTAGGCGTTCTTCTGCCCAAAGTTTGCGCACACCAGGGCGTCCAAAAACTGTTGCTATGCTGGTTTTGAAGGTCGCCCAGGTGGGGAGATCGGCCTCGTGGTTTTTATACCACATCTTGGCGACATCCGTTAAATAGAACATTACGGTGCCCAGCTTCATAGGATCGTCCCACTTGTTGGTAGCGCTGGCTCTCTCGTAGGATTCAAGCCAATCCTCAACGTCTTTCTCATCGGTGCCGCTGAATATCTCTGGTTCTCGAAAAAGTTGGGCACCGGGACATCCTATGGGTGGTGAAGCCGGTTGGGGTGTCGAGTTGGCGTCGTCAGGCATGACGGGCGGCAACGTTCGGCTACGCAATTCCAGGGCCGGGGAAAACCGCAGCAGCCTCCACCAAAATATAATGAAAATACGAGGCCGGAAGCGGTGGTTTCGTCCGAACAGTATCGAGAGCTGGTCAGGCGCAGGCAGCGTTGCAGCAACCACCGGCTAGGCAGCTCCCGCTCGTGCCTCGTGCAAAGCTGGCGATGCGGCTGCAGCGCTGGGCATTCCTCTTCACTACAATATATATATATATATATATATATATATATATATATATATATATATATATATATATATATATATATAAAGGAAAGAAGTGTGAACTTAAGGGCTCGTTTGCTTTGTTAAACACATTATTATTCACAACTAAGACAGTGATGCCAAGGAAAGTATAGGGGACGTTATTTGAAGTAATTGTAATGTAAATGCGAAGAAAAAAAAAAAGTGGACGAAAAGATAACTTCCCACCGAGAGGATCCGAACCTGCGACCTTGGAATAACGCGTCCGATGCTCTACCACTGAGCTACGGTGGCGGTCATCCCTCCGTCCACTTTATAGGGTATATGTGTGTATTGAAACGTGGGAGCGTCAGTCAGCGCCGCCTGTTGCCATTACGGCGAGTGTGGAACACTCACCGCTTTTCCTCCACTTTTCTTTCTTCGCATTTACATTACAATTACTTCTAATAACGTCGCCTATACTTTCCTTGGCATCATTGTCTGTTAGTTCTCGTATACATATATATATATATATATATATATATATATATATATATATATATATATATATATATATATATATATATATATATATATATATATATATATATATATATATGTATGTATATATATATATTTTTTTTTTTTCGAAATTGAAGGGGGTTGGCGAATATCCATCCTCTTTCCTAGCTTAACAAACCCACTAGCAAGAGGTTTTCACCGCGTGCCCTGATCGTCAACACAAGTGTTATTCTAAAACGAAAAAAATACTGTGCGACAACAGACGAATTACGACATGGTCACTAAGTCTGACACACACGCGCATACACACAGACACACACACATAGAGACACACACACAAACACACAAAGTCATGCGGATTACCAAGTATTTTTATTAAGCTGTATCTGATCCTTCCTGTTCTCTTAAGTGTTAAAGCGAAAAAGGAAAACCTAACTATGTTGTCGACGAAAATAACACCACGAAAGCCATAGTTTGATTGGTGTGCTGCTGTTTCTTCCTAAATACTACATACTAGAAAGAAACAGAAAGATGAAAATGTGCGTGTGGAAATAAAACAGCTTGAATAAGACGGCTTAGTCACGCAAACGCTTTTGAGTTTTCATAATTTT
>JALIZH010022865.1:0-31121 GCA_030522465.1 Rhipicephalus appendiculatus
GCCGACGGCGAAAAGCAGCCGAGAGTGTCTATATAATTGCAATCGCAATAAAAAAAAAGCACGTGGATCACAAATTTCATGCGCCATTTCGCTCTGTGAAGGAGAATGATGAGCGTTGCCATGTAACACACGACACAAGTGTGAGAAAGAAATTTTATGAATGCTACAAAAACATTTTACTAGCGAAGTTTCTGTTGAACAAGCGCGCTGGTGTTTCTGTTGAACCGCGCAAACAAGCGGGAGGACAGGAAGGAAGACGAACAAAGCGCCTTACCAACGCTCTCTCCGACCGGGGGGGAAGAGCGTTGCCTCGAAAACCCTCCTTTCCCACTTGGCTCTAGCTCTCGGCGAGAGGTGGTGTGAGTTTGCTTTGGTTGTTGGCTCTTTCACCGTCACTGTTTAGGGGAAAGTTCTAGCGCGCGCATGCCATAAAATCTCGGATTCTAGCCATACACATCTTCGCTGTAGTCCCGAAAGGCTGCAGCTGTTGGTAATGTACGTTACGACGCATCTCTGGAACACAGATAACGCCAAGCACAATGGTTAACTACAGTGAAAGCAATAGTTTTCGCGACACTCGAACTCTGCCGCGCTTATGAGTAAACACTCACGATTCGCGGTGGCTCAAAAGACACGGCTGATGGGAAATGTGCGTGCGGACATCCAACATCTGCACCAAAGTTGGTAGTTCGTTATCACTTATTCGTCACTGTTCTCGCTCTTTGAGTGTAACGTTTCTTTTCCGTCTCAGTGGTGTGGCGATTCCTTGAAAGGGCTTACCTCGCGTTGTGCCCTGGAATTCCTGGTCCTTGCACCAGGCCCTCTTGAGTGGCACTTGGCCGTGTGAGAAAGGCGCCGGTGTTGTCCGTCGCAATCGAGAAATCGCTGCTTCCGCATTTTAACTGATCTACGTGCCCTGAAAACATAAAAGGTGTTCACGCACACTGTGACAATACATTTGCGAGACAAAACTCCCTTTTCTAAGAAAGAGTGAGAAGCAGAAATTTAGACTATGACACCTACCTGGGGTACTTTTCTAGAACTCATGCAGGTTTGCTCACACCTATCTGGAAGTCTCAGTTTAATACCTTAACGGAAAGCCAACACCCGCGCCGCCGTCTGAAGATCTTGTTTGTTTATTTCTTCACACAAATGACTTATCGATGTCAGATATGATGTGGAGCTCTTCCAATATAGCATTCTTTATCTTTTGAGCCCAAAGTAAAGATTTCAAAACGTCTTTTTTTTACACACTTTGATCTCTTTCATGAAAGTTTCGATTCATGACTCGATCTAGTGGCATTCATAGACCAACACGCCCAAGTCCACCACAAAAAAAAAAGGAAAAGAAAGAAAAAGATTAGCACGTGGGAACCGATGACCGAAGCAAGAAAATCGCGACTTCCTTTCAAAACATGATGAATAGGATTGGATGCACTCGGATGGTGTCCTTAGCTTTGAAACTACAATTGTACTTCCGCGGGGCGTGTTCGCTATCAGGAATGCGTCTTTTTACAATTTCACCCCATTCGTCTTCATTTACTAATCTTTTTCTGTTGCAGCTGCATTTTTTTTTCATGCTGTAGAATGCTTCGTGCAGGTTTTTGAAAAAACGTTGACTGTAGTGTTTTCTAGTGGTCATATTAAAATACATTGCATCATGTACTCTCTCGATGTCTTGCCGAAAATTTCGCTTTGCTGATTCACTTGCCTCACCATGTTCTTCACAGATATATCTAGAGCTTAGAAAAGAGAAATGGGAGGGGGACGGGCAAAGGGAAAATACATTAAGGCACGATTTCACTCTAAACGAGCACGTTAAAAATCATTGCGAGTTGCACCTGCGAGATCGACTATTATTTGTGAGCACGCCGTAGTGGAATAAACCAGATTGTCTTTGACCACAAAACATTTTCATTGCGTGCATAACTATGTTGAACTTTGAATGAGTAGCTGTCCAGTTGGTATCGAGACCTCCAGACGCACGCTTCGTCTTTGTATTATTCACTCGTAGCCACAACGTAACTATCTGTGTTACTTTTTACAGCCTACTTTCCTAAGAGTAATCAAATTATCGTTCACAGCGTTCATCCGTGGTATTGTGCCCTAGGCACTGCCTTATCTGTAGAAGATTTAGCTGTGAGCGCATTAATCGAGCGAGATAAGATATCTGCCCCACATACCTGATGTGGTGGATGATGTGGCGATCGTGTTCTGAGCCGTGTTGAATCGGACATCGTTGGTACCAAGAAATCTGCAGGGAAGCAATCCTATACATTCCATGTGAACTTCTACAAGCCATGCCTTAGAAAGAACAGGTGTTCTGCATCAAAGCTGAGTCATCTTTTTTTTTTTCAATTCCAATATGTGGGGTTACATAGCCAAAATATTGCTGGCTGATTATTAGCGTATATTAAGATGTCGGGCAAGCATAAATAGGATACAACGGCAGCAGAAAGATGACTCAATGGCGTGCAGTGCTTGAGGCCATTCCGGCATAAAAGATATGTACAAAACCTGAAAATCCTGATATGTAGGCCGATCCCAGAGACATTAGAATATCGGGCTAATCCTTATGTAGTGGAGTAATATTACTTGGTTACTTGATTCATGTTGCTTCGTTTTTTTTTCTCTGAAAACTGAAGGTTGTCCTGAATATTACGTCTTCGTTAAGTGTGGCAAAGGTAATCAATGCAGTACAATTTTGTGGAGCAATGCGATTTTACGTCTCCCCATATTTATGACAGAAATTCAGAACCTCAAGGCTGTACTCACATTGCCAGTTATACTATATTAATATCAGGTGATTAGAATAAGAACTTCCATTCAAGCGAATGCCTGTACATGTAAACCAGCGAGGCCGTTCAGCGTTACCTCTGAGTTTCTCCATTGAAAAAGTTCACACAAGGCAGAAGTTTAGGGGAAGAATGCCGCTTTAAGAGCTGAAGGACCCGTGAACAGGGTTGGTCACTGAATCCAAGAGTTTCCACACGTATGATTGCCTTCATTGTGTGTGCCATGACGAAGGCATGTCCTGCCTTAGACACGTTCCTGTCCAACCACACCGCCTGTTCAAGGATTTTTCATCTCTCCACTGAAAATGAGTATTCGACAGCAGGGCTTACCTAGGGTCGCATGCCCTCAAGGTTTCCTCGGTGCCCGTGTGTGATGCACTGGAGATTGAATGATAGCTGCCACTGAAGGACGGTGCCACTGAGCAACTGCTATTTCCGTTTATGGTGGGGTTTGCAGCCACTGAAAGAGAAGCAGCTACTGAACTGGGCAGCAGGAAACATATTTGCGGCCTTAACGATTACGTCTTCATAACACTACATGTCGTTTGAGTTGAAGTCTTTATGGAAGTGCTGAGACCTTACATATACGTTGAACATGTATTGGCTGAAAGGGCACGGTCCTCGCTAGAACTACCCCAAGAATAGAATTTCTTGGGGTAGTTCCACAGGGTCTCAAGTTTTGAAGACAGCTCCACGACCCTGTCAACAACACTACGCATTGTTTGGACGACTATCTACTGTTAGTTGACAGGGGTGATTTCATGAGCATGACTGATTCCTGTGCCGCTACTTAAGAGTGCGAGGTCTTGTCCTGATCATTTTTCTAATTTCCGAAAGATAACATGGTCCAGTTTCGGGTCATTGAAATATCACTCACTGAGACTTATGCGGGATCTTTTTAGTAAAGCCTGTGATAAATTTCACGTTCTCTCAGTGCAAACTCTAAAGGATTGCTTTCATTTCGTTGCTGTTGGTGTTGTTCCTGGTTCAACTCAGTATTCACACAATGGATGGCGCGTTCCGTAAGGCAAGATATCCCTGTACTGCGATTGGTTCCGCTGCCAAAAAAGTTATGAAGTTTGCCAAAGCCTTAGCACACGTACCGTAAGAGGAAGCGGCGCCGTTGGTAGGGTGGCGTTGGGCATTCGGCGTGTAAACTGGAAACCTGCAAAAATACAAGGGCACGTAACTCAGGCTCCGTGCGCACAGAAATATTGCAAGGCTTGCTGTCCTCCGTGTGATAGCGGTTTGTTTGCAAGCCATTTTTTGCTCACTCTGTAACACAGACGGCGTTGAAACAAGTATACGTGGCTATTGCCATTACGGTATTAGATTTTTGGGTAAGAGGATTGACGGAGTCGCTCAATCGTACATTGTTCGCTTCCGCACAGTGTGAAGTGTGAAGCGGCGCGCTCGTAATAAGTCCGCCGTCGGCGCTTAACAAAATGATCGCGTGGAGTCATTCGTAGACATTTCTTCAGTGCTCTCGAAACGAGGAAGGTATTTCGCTGAGAAAATAATCGTGGGCAAAGAGAAAGCTTGCTATAGTTTACAGACTTTGTCATTTTCTCACAAAGTCACAAATGCCACTCATGCATTTGCTTAACACGAATGGAAGGCGAAAACCATTTTTCTCTCCTGAGTCTATCGCAATAAGGTTTACCTCATGACAGACTCGCCGTGCGACATTGTTTGACACAAATGTTTCTTTGATTAAAACTTACCTCGAGTTCTGTTGAGTTCCTGCACTACTTCCATACTGCACCGCTGCTTCACCGTTACTAGCTGACGAAACTGCTGGAGTGTTATTTGGCAGTAGTTGCAGACACTGACTGGAAAGTACAAGAACGCGCGATGTTACACAACTAAACCTTTTACACTCCGTTACACAAATAAGGAGAATCAGTAACCCCACACGGAGAAAGAGAGCCTTCCCTTAGCTGCTTGTTGTCCTGCTTTTGCTATTTCTGTTATGTTTGCTCTATTATTTTCTAAGGCTTTTCTGACCAGCTTGCGTAAACTTCTTTGTTAGTTAAATGCAATAAGGCATCAGAAGAATACCTAGGCAAACCCTGCGACAGTGCAATAGCGGGCTGAACCTATTGTAGGGGAGTAATGCCACTTGACTTCCACTAATAGATGTTGTCTTAACTTTTTCTCTAGAATATATTGGTTCTCAATTGAAGTATACGTTTTCCTTAAATGGGACTAAGGTATTCAATACCGTAAACTTTTTCTTTGCAAAGTGATATCTACGTCTCCCAGTCCTTAGAGACAAATTAAGAACGTCTAGGTTGCACCCATGTGCCCATTAATAATACATTAATATACAGTGAAAGCTCGGTAATTCAGATTTCATGGCACTTGATAAAACTGCCCGAATCTTCTGATTGCCAAATTTTTTTTAAGATCAGCGTAGAAAACGCAATTTTTGTCATTCTGCGACTTCGTTCACGACGCGGCCACGGCGCCAGACTCCCGTCCAATTATCTTGAAGCCTGCTGTCACTGTGTACCCTTATCTTACTTCGTACAACGACGACCACCACAACCACACGCACTTCCGGACAGTTCCTTCGCAAATAAAATGGACGACAACGGACAGTTTCCCGTCGCAATGCTGCCAACGTGTTTCACGCCAGCATGCCAACGGCGGCTGAAGGCTTTTCATCTTCAACAGCTTCCGCATTGCATGAGGGTTGTTGTGACATAGCGGGTGCATCGCATCAAGTTCAAACGAAGCAACTGAGTGCCGGATTGGTGGCATGAAACTTGGTGGACCGAACCGTAGCATCTAAATTGATGAATATAGTAATGCAGACAGTGCTACCTCGTATTGATTACCTGTGAACTCGTTATTCGCTCTTCTGCTTCGCGTACTTGCACACCGACGATTGTCCAAATTAAACGGGCTGCTGCCAAATGCTACTGAAATAACGAGTGCTTTGTGGCATAAAAAATGCATATGCTGGACGGAAGACGTCCGCATTCTCCGATTTTCCGAATTTAACGAGAGTAGAAATGACGACCTTTTACTGTATTGCCGATAGAATAAGCAGAACTTCCATTCATGCGAATGCCTTTATCTGAAAACCAATCGAGGCCGTTCAGCGTGACCTTCTGTGAGTAACTCCACTTGAAAAAGGTCGACACCAAGGCAGAAGTTCAGGGGTAATATGGACGCTTTCAGAGGTGAAGCACCCTTGAACAGGGGATTGTCGCTGGAGCCAACAGTTTCCACACGTGTTCTTGCCCTTCGCTGTGACTTGCCAGGACGAAGGCAAGTCCACTGGTCGACACATTCTCTCCAGCCGCATCACCTGTTCAGGGATTCTTTATCTCTCCACTGAAAATGAATATTCGACAGTAGGGCTTACCTCGGGTCGTATGCCGGGGCAAGGTTTCCTCGGTGCCCGTGTGTGGGATGCACTGGGGATTGAATGATAGCTGCTGCTAAGATATGGTGGGAATGAGAAACTGCTACTTCCGGTTACGGTCGGCTGTGCAGCCACTGAAAGAGAAGCGTTGAATTGGCACTAAACTGGGCAGCAGGAAACCATATTTGCGGCCTTAACGATTAGCGTGTTGAGAAGACTCTATGTGGTTTCAGGAGAAGTTTTTATGGAAGTGTTGAACCTTACATATACGTTGAACGCGTATTGGCTGAAAAGTGCACGGCCCTCCCACAAGATGCGGTGGTTTCCACGAGGATGCGAGTGACACCTGTCCTCACTAATGGTTTATTGGGCAGTTTCGCGGAGTCTTCGTTGCACGAACACCCGTGGGACTTTGTCAACAATGATATGCAATATTCGCGATTGCGTGACGTTCGTTGACTGCGACAATACACCCGCACGGTTGCGAATGATGCGCAGATGTGAAAAGTGCAAGGCCTAAGCCCGAACATCCTCATTCAATATCCGAAAGACAGTGTGATCCGATACCTCGACATTGAAAAGTTCAGTGACGCGCTGTTTCTCAACATGCGTATTTCATACGGCAAGATAACCTAGTCCAGTCATTCCTTCCCGCCACCAAGAAATCTAACTTTGGTAAAAGCCTCCGCCTACATACCGTAAGAGGGAGCTGCGGCGTCAGACGACTGGCGTTGGACAGTCGGCGTGGTAGCTTCGGCACTGCATGTGTAAAGCAGGTAAAGTTCTCAGGCTGCGTGCTTCCGTCGGTGGCAAAAACACTGCCCGAGATCACAACACGTGCACAAGTATCAGCTGTCCGCTCAACCTTTCTTCACCCCTTTAGCGGCGGTGGCGACGTCTGAGTTTGCAATTTGTTTATGCTTGCTGTGTCAAGTTGTGGCCAAAAGAGAACGCAATACATTTATCATTATTCATTATGTTTACAGCGCTAAAAAACGAATGAATACCAACTTGCCCAGTTTACTGTACTCCTAAATTTATCATTAGATGAATTGAACCTCGCTCAGCCTCACCGCTTCGGTACCACGTGACCAGGCTTGTGGAAACACTATGGACATAACCTTTGCAAGACAAAGCTAAACACACCTTTCACTTGTGATAGCTAGTTTCAAGAGTTATATCTCAGATAAGTTTATTGTGACTCTTCCTGTATTACGGATTGATTACTGAAGTTGACAAGGCGTTACATGCCCCTATCACTTCATTCAAGAATACTTTCAGCTCCAAAACGACTGAAGGAATGGGTTGAAATGGAAGTCAGATATAAAAAAACAATTACGTAAATATGGAGGGCAATCAATGGGAAATAATTGCATAGGGCAGCACCAGAAAAAAAGAACATAATAGGTGCGACACGGCGGTAAGAATCTAATTGAAAGAAAGAGGTCGCCATTGAAGTAACAAAGTAAAAATAATAGTGCGGAACTGCGCAAAAGAGCACTTCTTATCACATTGTGATGCCATTACGTAAAGTGAGTGCACATTTTACTGCGAAATGAGCCATAGTTTTACATGGATGCAATTTGACTGGCAGTGTCACTTCGAAAAAAGATGGCACGTGGAGCTGCAGAAGAATTAAAAACCTTCGTCTGTTTTTACACCTGCTTTTGCACTGTTGGCCTGGTGCAGTAGCCAAATATTAGATATGGGAATCAAAAAGCGATGGAGAGTACAAAGGGAACAAATGATAAGTCATGTTTGGTCTGTCTTATGCTTGAATGTTGCTGTAGCCACACACAGTGGAATAGGCTGTTCTGTTTCCGTACAGCTTCTAAATTGTTAGTAAGGTTCATAATTTCTTGTTGCGCTGCAGATGACGAGACGAGGACGATAGAGGGACTACAGGAAAAGTGGGGCGCCTGTCCTCTAGTCCCTGTATCGTCCTCGTCTCGTCATCGGCGGCGCAACAAGAAATTATGAACCATCACCAACAAGCCCAATTCGTCGCTCTGCTAAACTGCAAGTAAGGAATGTTTCGTAAGGGAGCATTGACTCTGACGCATATTTTAGCTGCCGGCGCCCAGTGTATTCATTGACAAGTTATCTTACCATTGTAGGCGAGGTGCAAATTCCCAGCCACGGGAGTGAAGTGACTTGGAACGTTAAGTACTTACGGTGTTAATATGCGTTCCCCATGTAATATGTCTAATATCAACGCTTAAATACTTGTACAATGATGCCTTGAGGCTAGTTCGCTATCCGTTTACTATTATAAGTTGTAATTGCTTTCCGGCTGAAGAGTGTGACATTGCTTTTAGCATGCTGAAGTGTTATCTGCCATTTCGCAAACAAGTTACAAACGAGGCTCATGTAAAATTGCAGGTCGGAGTTGTCATCAATGGAAATTTCGAGCGGCAATTGACACAGTAATCAGCGAAGAGAAGGTAAGTCAATGAATAAATCGCTGGTATATAAAGTCAACAAAGGGTCATCATCTGACGTCATGCCCCTGACGTCACGTGATGTCAGGCGTGACCGTCACACCAGTGTGGGAGGTGGAGAATTGATTAATTGATCGGAATTATTGAAGGCCAGAAAGTTGCGCAACTATGATAAGGCTGAAGAATGTATGTGGAGAAGTTATTTCGAAAAGAAATTGGAATTCCTATAGCCACTTCAAGGGTCCTTCTTATGCACACTGCACATCAACTCTGGAATTTCTGCGTTTGGTTTTCATCAATGATATTTTGTTCAACATTGTGAAAATCAATCCCCCTTTTTTTCTCAAAGAACGCGACAGGGGTAGCCATAGGCCGGCTGCCACTGTCGAAAAACATTTTGTGCGTCGGTCTCACTCGGACAGACTAACCAAAAGTTTCCTCAAATGGACTTACTCGGTCTGAGAGCCAGAAAAATTTTTCTTAGGCACACTCGCTCGTACTCGGACACACCCATACATTACTCACTAAGACTCACGGCTTGACCAAAGTTTGAGCAAATCGACACATGTGTGAGTTTGCCTGGTAGTACTGCAGATTTCTAAACATGCGCGAACGCATGATGGTGGACGCAGTGGTCTCTCCGGCATAAAGCCGCTTCTCCATCTTACAAAAATCATCAAAAAAATAAAATATTTGGTTCTTTGTTCCTCCAAGGGAATGAGGCAGTGCGCCTTCCTACGGTGAAATAGGGCTTGTTAAGGTGATATGAAAGTCACGTAAGTTTTTCAGTTCCAGCATTGCTTTAATTCCACGACTATCGAGCACTGCGTTCTTTGGCCACGCGTGAAGACGCAAAACACAACGCACCTCTGGTGCAAATGCCCGGTAAACGCAGGCAGTGTTTGTTGTATAAGTAAGGTAATAGTTGTTCGGGTTTTACTTTACGTCACAAAACCGCCTTGTCATAGTGAGCGACGTCATATACGGGGACTCGTGAAAGTTTGACCAACTGGGTTTCTCTAACGTGCAGCTAAATCTAAGTGCACGGGTGTCCTTTCCATTACGCACCCGTAGAAATACGGCTGCTGTAGGTACATTAACATCCGTATTTGCATATAGCAGCGTTACATTAAGAATGCAGTTAGATTAAGCCCTGTTAAATCTGTTTGTAGATTCAATTACAGTATGATTGATAGTGCATGTCGAAAAAAAAAGACGTTAACCCGTGTACCCAAAATCTAGCAAAGCAGATATTGTTTAGTCAAGTTCCGTGCTCTGTTTCTCTCACACTTGCGAACATGATCGCGTTTAAGACAACAAATCGCCCGTCATGTGACCATGCTGCCTATGTCTACTAATGTGTAAAATCACTGTTTCTGCTTTATTAAACAGAGCTCGAAACGGCTTTATGACATTTTGTCAGTGTTTAGGGAAGAGCATCATCAGATCATTCGCACAATAAATTAAGCGACACACCTTGTATAAAGGCAGCTACGGGCAATAATATATGACCCCCCTTGTAGCCCCCCGCGACTTGGAGCCCTGACGATGGTAGCCCGCTCAGCGTAGACGAAGCGCATTACGGTGTGGTTGAGATCTACTGCGCCATGTCGCGACGCTATACCAGCAGTTTCCATTTTATTATTATTGCGATAGCAATTATATGGACACTCTCGGCTTGTTTTCGCCGTCGTCGTCGGCGTCACCATTGCCATCGCCGTCATGTCCCGTATATGTATATGTATCTATATATTTGTAAAAGCCACAAAGAAAAATAGTTCACAAAAATGTTTCCGACGCGCGGCATCGAACGAGGGACCTCTCGCTCTGCAGCGCGCGGCGCCAACCACTGAGCCACAAAAGCGGACGTCCTTCAATGTTCAAACGGCGAGCTATTTATATACAGCGAGTTTTCAGCGTGATTTCAGCACTACCAGCGAGATGGCGCAAAGGCCGCGCTCGGCGGGGCTTAGCTAGGCGCCCCTCTCGTCGCGACGCCCGCGCTCATGCGCTCATATCCCTTGCGCTGCCTCGCGCACTTTCCCCGTGGTAGGTAGACGCCCTTGGCGCGCGCGCGCTTATCTCGCGGTGGGGGGAGAATTGGGCTTTCGCCGGAACGATTGCGTTGTAGTTACCGAGCGCATGAAGGTCACTTCGCTCGCGGCAGTCCCCCCGTTTGCGAAAAGAACACGCTTTTCAAACACAGGGAAGTAACCGCTGTGACACTTGTTAGTTCGCTCTCTTCTGTACCTGTGAACACGTTTCGTGCGTCGTTTTTGTTTGAGCAGCGCGTTAAGTGTCGAGCTGTGAATGTTGTTAGTTCTCTCTCGTCCTGTGCGTGCTGTTTTCGCGCTTCATGTGCGCCTCGGCAGTGCGCTGCACGTTTGGACCTGCTTGCCATTCGTCGCTTGACATTACAATTTGTTGCTATCGCATTCATTGCTTCGCCTTGTGGCGAAACTGTCACTTTTTTTTTGTACGCCGACAATCTGCAAACGCCAATTATATGCGCACGCGAGAAGTATTTGAAAACATTTTCCGATACGCATTACCTCGGGCAATGGGGTTCCGTCTTCAAGGGTGAAACTATAGCCGCAGACGCGTGGATACTGGCGTTACACATATAGCGATGACCCGACGCTGACAGCACCGACGAGCAGAAGCGACTCCGCTTGACAGTTGCTTAACATCGCTTGCATGATGTCACAGCTTTACAAGTCACCACTAGCTGGATTGGCTGCGCGCAACGCAGCTAGGCCAGTTTATGACGTTCGAGGAAAGAAACATCGAGATAAACGCTGTCGCGCAGCTCACGTCAACACGGAGAACGTTGTAACACAAGCAGGCAACGTTCGCCATCCACCGGAAATTAGTGACGAAGGCTGGGTCTATCCATGCAGATCGGTGGAATTATTGTAGATAAACGGAAGCGGAAAATCGAAAACTTTTTCTGCTGAGCCGCTGTGATCTGTAGCAACTCGCATGTTTTGAAGCCTTGTAACAGATAATTCACTTGGCGCACAGAGCGTCTGCAAATTACCCTTGGAACTTGCTTTGCCGGTCATTAGGCTTCTAAAGTATCGTCAAAAGGATTCCATGGTCCCTTGGGGTAACGCTGACGCAAAGTATGATGGATCAGTGACCTGGATGCCATGACGTACCAGGGGACGTCATTATTCACAGGTAAGTTTCCTCTGCCGCTTACCTTCCATTGCCATTGACCGACGGCCAGCTCCCATCCCACCATGGTGGTGGTGTTTCCTCAGCCATAGTCGCATACGTCCTCTTATGAACTGTGCAGCCTTCTGTTTTCAGCTACGTAACAGCATTGTCGCGGACGAAGCTGTGCTGTGCATACGAGGGCGTGTCACAGAGCATTCGTGCACCCACATGGCAAAATTTCGAAGCACAATCAAGAGATATGAGACGGCGCATGGGCGTCCTCCTCTCAGGCACATGCTGCCTCTTCGCCACACGGCGCCCTTCCTTTAAGCGATTGCGTCCAGTCCGGTCATTCACGCGTTGAACTCGTGTAATCACACTTCAAGATATCTCGTAATGTGTCGCTGTGCTCGAACAGCCTTGTGAAAGGTACCGAGGAAGCCCATAAATATCGCTATGTTGGTGTGTCGCACTTGATCGTGTCATGTTAGTGTTTTTTGTATTCGGCGTTATCGCGCCAGCCTACCAACAACGGTATCGGCCGACGTGACCTTAGAAAGTTTCCTCAAAAAGTTCTCTTTTCTATCTGCATTGCAAGAATATGCAGTGCAATAATATAAATCAGTCTCCCGGTTAAGAAGTGAAACGGAACCTACGTGGTCACGCATGTGGGTGTTACGTTTAGCATAAGGAAAATACACAAAAGGAAACAACGAACTACACCGGACGCAAAGCTATACGAATTTCAGGAGGTGACAGGAAGGAGACCTGTTGCAGATAATAAACCACGTGGTTTTCGATCTTTTCACAAATGAACTTCGAAGCGACTACATCAAGGGACCATGTAAGAAGAGCACCCCGAACTTGGGCAGCCCAATGTTATGCAAAAATATATATATATATCAATGGAGAAGCATATTCCGGCCACTCCTTTGTTTGTGGGTACTTAACGCGTGTTGTACGGCATCGTCGCATGTGAAGTATACATCATGCAGCAAACATCGTTCCAATTCCGCTTTCAAGAACAGACGCTGCGAGGCAGATTCGTCAACTGGCCCAGTCTCACACTGACTGAGTGGAGCGCTCCAAACGTAAGACATACGAGAGTGTATCAACTGAACCCTTCACGACAGCTCCGACCTCCTCCCACCCTTCATCGACGCGAAGCTTCGCTTCTCCGTCGCCATTGGTTGGGGGTTGCTTTCACGAAAGCATATACAACGTTAATCGGGGTGACTGACAGTGCGATGTGTGATGTTTGCGGCACCGCCGAAAATATCGAACACCTGCTGTGCCACTGCCCTCGTTTTGCCTCGGAGAGACAAGTACTTGCCAACGCACAGCGGCGACTGGATGATTGGCCACTTTCGGTGAAGGTGCTATTACAGCACCGTCCACATCTCTCGACGGCCCACAAGGCAGTGAAAGCCCTTTTGTGCTTTTTGAGGACGACGGGCTTGTGTTACTTGCGGTGCACTTTCACACGCTGGAGTGAATTTACTGTCTCTCTGTTTTTAAAGACGATAGTCTTTCTTGGGATACTTCAACGCACAAATTTTGGTCTGTCCGTCTATCTCTCTGTCTGTCACGCGATTCAGCTAGCTACTCGACCACAGTTTAACTAATTTCTGAACGCCCAGCCATCTTGAACTGGTGTTTGCGTTCATACTTGAGAACATATTCGATCAAAAAGCAAATACTACGCATACCTGAGGCGCAACATTAATATGTAAGTGTCAGGTCGTGTGTTATTTTATTAGAAAATACAAAGATACGTAATTCTAAAGACCCTAGTGTTTTTTAGGCTGTGCGTGAACTGCGACGCTTTGCACGAAAAAAGCCCTGAGCCGACGATAAGTGCTGCCGCTGGCAGTGGCCCTTGGTTCAGCACAAGTTCACGTTTTTCGATGGCGTCCATATCTCGCGCAGCGCCTTCTCTACTTTATCAATGCCACCCAGATGCGGCCAATTCAACGTAGAGTAGGCGCTGTCTGAGGCAAGGCAAAACATAGTAGTACGGCCTGCACAAGACTATCGTCTTTCGACGACATTTGCAGCGAAGCACGCAGATACGCGGCCAATTTTTTCCTTCTCTTCTCTCCTCTCTCCTTCTCATCTTTCTATTCCCCTTTCCTAGTCCCCCAGCTTAACTGTATGGTCATACCGGTTTCTTTCAGCGTCTTTCAGCAGCTATATTATTCGAACTTCATTAAAAGGACGCTAACCTCACGTCATTTCCCAACACGGCTGGTGCTTAAGGCGTGGTCCCTTGTCTTCCACTGGGCATCGGGTCATCGACGCTCCCGCTCGAAATTAGAGGTTGGGAGCCGGTGCTTGTGTTCCCCGTCATGTGGGTACGCGCTGAAAGCGACGGTGCTAATTCGCCAATAGGCATCTTGCACTCTAACTTCCTTCTGCGACAGCAGCGCCAGAACGGAAAACATAGTGAGAGAAAGCATCAGAACTGGGTAGACGCGATCACATTGTCCGTGGCGTTGCATTCTTATCAAAGTGAAAGAGTGTCCGTTAATCAGAAATTTTGCAAGTGGACATGCGGTTGACGCGATGAGCGATGAACCACAGACCGCGTTCTTGTGCGTTTCATAATCTTGTTACAACCTTTCCTTGCAATCCTATCGACAGATCTCGGTGAAACTGGACTGATAAGCCTGACAGTAAGCACCTCCTTGCCAGTGCATGGCACCCATGAGCGAGTAAGGTTCACAAGGCTTGAATATTCGGCGCAGAGAAAGTGCGGTTAACAAGGTATAGCAGAGTCACTGTTCGAGATGAATAAGAAACTATCGCCACGACCGACTCTACTTATTTTTTTTCTGCATAGCTAAGTACCCATCGTAATAATATGATCTGTTATGTGCAAAAAACACGCTAGCTATGGTACAACATCTTCTACGAAAAATAATATTAGTGCAATCAAGCACTTGCAACATAGCCAGCTGGATTCGCGTGCGTTTTTTACTATTGCGCTTCGATAATCCTAAACATACACCAGCAAGAGAATGTGTGCCGAAGGCCCAGCAGAACTGAAGCGCCCAAGTGGCATTGCAAACTTCATCAGCAGTGCTGCTGGTGAAAGATATGTTGTTATCAGAAGGTGCAATGGCAGCAGTGTCACGCTTAGCCAAACACTTTTATGTCGGAATGTAACAGTGTTGACAGAAAAAGACCAACCAACGCCTCTATTTTGATCAATGCCAGCCAAATGCGCCCGTTCCAGCCGTTCACCACCCTCTACTCCAGCCCTTTCCAACTCTCACCCATCGCCTAGCCTTCGCGTGTGCTTTGCGTTCATGGGGGAGAGCACCCGTGATGAAGTGCCTCACGATGGAAATCATATGAAGTAATTTTTTGTTCAGTTGTGTGCAGATCCGTGGGGCGGCGTGTTGCATTCCTCGTGTTCACTATGTTGGCTGTCACGCTGGCTCTGTAAGAGACACGGTCAACACGGTGTTTTGAGATAGCGCGTCTCCGTTCGTGGCGCTATGCAGGCAACCAATGGGGACGCGTCACTGTGACGCTGCAGTGCATGCGCTGCCTTTAAGAGGTGCCTCACGAGCGCTGTGAGGCGGCGGCGGCATTGCTTCGAGCTACAAAGAAGAAGCACGAAGGAACAAATCGGACAGACGCACGATATTGGAGAGGGAAAACGCGTCTATCGCATCGCCGTGCGAAAGCCCTCGGACGCACGTGTGACGCAAGCAGCCCTACCCAACATGTGGCGTCGCATCACGACCACTCCCTGAACTAACGCGGACCGGCGGCTCCCATTGAGGGGCGAGCGTTTGCACTGGCATTGAATAAAATAGAGGAGGCGTCGGACCAACGTTTACACCAATATTGGAGTACTAAAGTAATAAGCAAAGAAGTGCTTGCCGTATCAGAGAAGGTACTCATTGACGGAAAAAATCACTTGTTAACTAAGCGTATGCTAAACACGCACTCGATCCCGGCCGCAGCTCTAACGTTGTGACGGAGGCCAAATGCTAAAGGCCTGCATAATTAAATCAAGAATCCCAAGTGATCGAAATTCTCGCAGCAGTTCACCACTGTGGCGTGCCTTACGTCACCCATTTACGAGTACCATGCGACTTTAGACCGACTCTGGTTACTTAGTTGTTGTTTGAACCATATATCCTGGTCACAGTGTACGGGACTCAAGCATTTCGCCTCCATCGAAATACGAACACTGCGGCCGGGATATAACCCGCGACTTTCGGCTTAGCAACCGGGTACCGTAACTACTATTACGTCACGTCAAAATCAAGAACTATTTAGACTGCCGTACTATTTTAGAATGTCGGCTGTGTTTTTGTACTTGAAAGCTTCTTTAGAAAGCTAATCTTGACGAAATTCTCACTAAAACTTTACCCCAGAGGCTTCCTCAATGACTTTGTAATTGGGTTCACAAGCTACACAAAATTTAGCTGCCCTCCTTTTCGCGCTGCACGGCTGGCTATTTCCTCCGTATTATGTCGACTATGAAATATGTTGAACGAGTGATTAATGTAAGTCCACGTATTGGCCTACCTAATACTCTTTTTACCTCCGAACTTGTTAGAAGGCAACACCTCAAAGACGCAGGCACAAAGAAGCACAGTAGACGCTAGGGGCGCTTGGTCCCCTCGTGTCCTTGCTCTTTTACTTCCCGACAAGTCCGAGAATCAACCAACTTGCCTGAATCAAATCACTGTTCGCGTTACTGTGTCGGCCACAAATGCAGCAGGCGTTTTTCCATGGTTTCTTTCCTCAGCCATACTGATACAGCGTCTTAAGAATTCTGAAGTCACTTACCCACATATTGCGCGACGCCAAATATTACTGCATGTGCAATCACAACCAAACAAGGAAGGGAACGAATAAAGAATCTCAAACTCTAGCCGTACAGCTGTTCATCTGAAATAAAGAAGACCTCAGGTTGCACCATGATGCTTTATTTAAAGGTACTTGAAGCAGTGCTACAGTCGCGCCAAGAGCTGCTGTCTTAATATAAAAAATATATATTTATTTCTTCCTATTGGCTTGCTCTGAAAGGGAAAGTGCTGGTGCTAAAGCTTGTACAAAGTTGCTGGCTGTGGTGGTTGTCTCTTTCCTACGACGACATCGCGCTGGCAGACAATTCTGGCAGAAGTTCTTGCAGCCAGTTCTGGCCATCAATGGTAACCAGGATATAACGATCTATTTATTTATAATACCTTCGGACAAAAAATATTCTGGCGCTATTTGTCAGCGTGAGCACTTGGCGTTTCCTTTAGTGTGAAGAATACGTGGGACGTAGGGGTGTTTACAAATCTTTTCCCGTCCGGTTGGCAAAAGAATTGCTTTTTTGTCTGAGCCGAAGCTTAGTCAATGCCCTGTTCAGTGCGTGGCATCTCGTGTTTTGCTTCAGTTCCTGTGTTCTCATTATTGAAAGGCCCCGTGAAAACCAATCCAAAGTTTCTGTTTTGCAGCATGAGTGCATTGCAGCTGAGCCTTGTAATATCTGTTGAATCTGGCCACTGGTGCAAGGGGGGGTGCGAGATGTTGCCATGCGATTAATTGTCCCACTTTCAGGTCGACGTATGGCCCCAACCACCGGACTGCGGTGACCATCCTCTCCGATTTCTATTTAATATTAATTAAGGTTGGCAGATACCCATGCATGCTGTCTTTACTAAGAGCAGGTGATGCTGTGAAATCTAGCAAACATTGCGATCCCACCAGACTCACTCCGATCGCTTCTTAGTGAAGACGTTTTTATTTTTAATTTCACGATGCTCTCCTGTCAGCACTTCCAGACTTTTATTGTGTTACCCTTTTGCGGACTATAGCCTCACATAAGGAATGTTTACGTGCCTGGTGTTGCAATGGAGCTTCGTTGTCCAGGCAAGCTTCGGAGAAACTTTAAAGTTTAGAGTCTCTTTCAAAAAACGCTAAGGAGGACGCAGGACCGGACGCATTAGAAGCTTACTGCTTCGCGCATGGTTTCGCACAGCCTGCGTGATCAGCCCTGCTCATACCAAGCGACCACGTCGTCCCGTGAAGTGATGTTGTAACGTCAATATGACACCACTGACGTCACAAATTCTGGCTATTTCTGGCGTCGTAACGACTTCACACAGTGACGTGATGTCACACTGAGGTCATGTGACTTGTGGTACGCCCACTTCACACTCCCATTTATTATGTTCCAGCGCGACAATAACGAGGCAAATTTTAGCCAAGGCACGACAGGACACAGCGCTGGCTATTTGGTTGGTTGGTGGTAACTTTATTGGATATTCCTGAAGAGTTTTGGACGAGCAACTGAAGTTCTTTTATTCAAGGCACGAACAAACTTCACAGCAGGAATTGGTAATTGCAGCTCATAGATCTTTATCCGCGGATATTCAAACTCCACGATTTCGTACAACACAAATGCAGTCATTTTTGGGTTTGTCTAGACACAGGTTTGATAAGGCTACGGCAGTGAATATAGCTATGTATCCGAACGGCAAAAACTGGAAAGGATCTACAATATTCTTTCTGGTCCGCCGTGGTGGAGCAGTGGTTTAGGTGCTGGGTTGCTGACCCGAAGGTCGCGGGTTCGATCCCGGTCGCGGCGGTCGCATTTTGATGGAGGCGAAGTGGTAGAGGACCGCGTTCTGTGCGATATCAGTGCACGTTAAAGAACACCAGACGGTCAAAATTTCCGGAGTCCTCCACTACGGACGTCCCTCATAATCATATCGTGGTTTCGCGACGTTAAATTCCCAGATATTATTGTTACAATTCTTCGGCATTGAACCACTAAGTGCTTGGGGTGATGACGTTTCTTCCCGTGATTTTCAAACGCCAGGCGACATTGTTTAGTATATGTATTGATTACAGCCGTTTGTCACGAGTCGAGAAACCGGCTTGTCACACACGTGGTTTTAATGAATTTTTATTTCATTTTTTACAAGGAGATGCGGTATTGTTTGTTCTGCACTGGTTTTCTCTGGGGTGTTGAAGGAAAAGTTGAGAAATCAAACACACTTATGCACTGCTACGAGAGCTCGCTGTGCGCGTCACATTAGCATAAAAATGAGCATAAAAATGAATTCCCTGCACAAATCGCGCATATAATATCCCCCCCACATGTTTGATGAGGTGAATATTCGTTTAGGAAACGAACAGTGCACCATGCAGACAAGAATGGCGGTTCAGTCACGTGGTTAAGGCGGACACGTACAAGCATTTTTTTGTATGTACGCGTATGATTTGATACTCAATGATGCATCACTTCTCGAACTGGTTATAGTCCATTTTTGGAGGGAGAAGATGCTTACGGATTGTCTCGCCGATGTGCATAGATGTTATGATATTCAAGAGCGAAAGATGTCATGAACGAATGATCACACAATTCGCACTTAAACGGGGATTCTACCTAGTGCGTGCGTTCATGTCTACGAAGACTTGACGACTGCGTAAAGGTTTCTTCGCATATCACGCATTTGTAGGGTCTTTCGCCTGAATGAGTACGGATATGTGACTCGAGATGATGCTTCAGCCTAAATCGTTCACCACATATGTCGCAATGGTAGGGTCTTTCGCCCGTATGAATACGGAGATGTTGCGCAAGATGAATCTTCCGTGTAAATGATTTATGGCATATCTCGCATATGTGGCGTCGTTGACCCTGGCGGTTTCTTGCCACGGTTGACTTCCCCACGGACACCGTCCTTGCGCTGTTCCCGTTGCGTGGAGCCAGTAGCACCACTGCGAGTAACAGAACCGCGCAATGTATTAGGTGCATTGATTGTTTCTTTTTAAAGCGATAGCAATTAGATGGACACTCTCGGATGTTTGTGTCGTCACCGTCGGTGGCATTTTTCCGTATAAAGTCCAAATGTAGCACATCACCCCATGCATCGTACGCTCTGCACGGGGCTAAGAACTTTTTAGCACTGACGGCGAACCCGGCGGAAGCAGTGATGGAAAGAGCCGGCTGTCTACGTCGCACGGAGGGTGCATGCACACATCATCCCTCGTGCGACGGATCTGGTGCCCACATCAGCTCCGTCTTCATTGGGAAAATCTTGAGCTGAGGAGACGCTTGAGTGCCGGATGTGGCCTGGCGTGGCCTTCACTAATGGCTCCTCATTTGGGATCAAAATGGCCAAAAAACCTACATGCGATGACTGCAGCTTTTCAGAAATGATTGGTCACCCTCTCTGTGCATGCACCCGTCTCGGTGCGCTCTGAAAAGAACGTTCCAATGCTTTAGTGTGACCTGATGATCGCCCTTTGTTGGAACAAAAGTTCTGAGAGAGGCTGAGTCCTTCCTTTGTGCGAAAGGCGTTGATAGCGTTGTTACGCTTTTTAAGGACAACCCGGCTTAAACATAGGTTTTAAACACTGTGGTGATCTTGTTTTTCCTGTTCTTTTTTTTTTGTTTTCCTTCCCCCCTTTGCATGTCGCTACCAACATGCATGTCGCTACCAACAGCTTTGTTTAGAAGTTCCGTGGGGAGTATAATAAGGTCACGTCGTTTATATACGCCGTCACTTATCAACAGTAGTATAATGACGGCATATGCCGTCTTCACTCCGCTGCTACAGAGTAAATAGTTCGGGCATGAAAGGTTTTGGGGTTGATTAGCCAATAAAACTCCCACCTCGGCTCATTTTTGCTAGCATTCTTGGGTAGCGTCGGGATGGTCTCAATGGCTAAAACACGTGTGCAACTTTCACAGCAAGAATTTGTAACATCTGAAGTAATACCTATTGTGTTTGTCGAATAAGATAATTTCATCCAAATCGCTCGGAATGTTGCGAAACTGTTCTGAAAGCAAGGAGTATGAAGGAAGGTGCCTTTAGAAAGTCCGAAAGATAAAATGATTCCATACCTGGTATATTCAAATATCGTTCACTCGCACTAACTTTTGCTCAATGTATTTGTCCCTGCTCGTGAAAGCTTACGCTATTCTAAGTTTGAAAAAAATGGTGTTGCTTTAGATTTTCCTAGCCAGGTTGTTTTTATTTTCTGCGCATAAAAGGCTCAACGCAGTATTCTTGTACAAAGGTTTTCCTGTTTCATGAGGCAGGATGTCCTCATCCTGCGCGTCTGTATCTGCTAACGAAGATACAAAGTTGATCAAAACATCCGCACACGTACATTGAGAAGAAGCTGTGCCGCCCTCCGGTAGTGGTTGGACATCACAGGTGCCGCCTTGGTTCCTTCAGGAAAACAAAGGCATCAATATCATGGTGCGTACTTAAGGCAATTGGAGAAATTATAATGAAAGCAGGCACGTTTATATTGTACGCAGTTCGTTCTTCGTATGACGGTGGCTTTTTCGTGTGCAATACGGCAATCAAAAAGATTTTTCAATAAAAACGGCTTTTGTGGTTGCGGACAACCGCAAACTATGTCCAAGTAATTTTCTGCTGGGATCCCGCTTGTCTTTAGTCTCATGTTTAGTCGCTTCGGCCTTGTACAACGATGAACACAAATAATAGAGCAACAGCACTGCAGCAGCAGCACAAAAAAAAGCGCATGCCATTGCAGAGCTCCTGGAAACATGCGTGATTGGCAGTTCCTGCGTGAGCATGCAGTCTTTTGCCTACTGCGTCATAGAAATTGATTATTTTCCCCTCGAGCAATATTCGCTGCTTATATAGGTGTCAGCGGTGTGCTCGTTTTTTCTCTGTCGTCATCATGCAAACTAATTCATTTCCTTCCGAACGTGTCACTCATAACGAAGATTGAACGACGCAATAAGTAATGAATAAGGCAGGTAACATTGCGTACAGTACACCCCGATGGCAAAGTGAATGCTTCCAACGCGTTACGACGCGAGCACAAGAGGAGAAACGCACAAGACAAGACAAAAGCGTTTCTGAAACGCTTCAATTTGTCATCATGTACCAACACTTCAGGAAACCACACTTCTAAGTATTAACCGCAGCAACAATTTCTTTAGTGATTAAACACGAGTTCCGTCACGTGCGCGAAGGCACGTGACGTGACATCGATCAGCACTAACACTGGCGGGTTTCAATTCGGCCATACTGTAGAACAGGAAGAGTAAGTTGAGTGTCCGCGCTTGTTCCAAAGCGAACGTTCCGAGACACCTCTGCCATTCTGATTCGACTGCGACGATTCCCGAAACGCACATCGCTGCAACTATGGCCCGCAATGCACGAGCATGGAGGCAGCGGCTAACATCGTAGCGGCTCCAAACAGCGCAGAGAAAGTACCACGAATATTTGAACGCCAGACATGCGTTCTGCTCGCCTCCTAGGGTGCTCCATACTATTTAGGTACTTGCCTTGGGTTGTCTTCCAGTATGGCTGACGGCTGGACGATGTCTGCGTGGCTTGTACTGGCCACTGCCTCCCAGTCACTTCTGATGAAGGTCGGATCCTGAACATCAGTGCTTCCGTTATCGTAAACATCTGCGTAGTAAAACACAGGCGTTTTATGGCCATTGAGTGGCATTACCTGGAAACACTAGAACATTGCTTCCCAAGAAATCGTGCAAACAAGGTCAGAGACATTGCACTAGGGCAGGGGTCGGCAACCGGCCGCTCGGGGGGCCGCATGTGGCCCCCGGCGCGAAGTCAGAACCTCTCACCCCCACCTTCCTTCGTCTTGTCACTTCCTATCCAGGCTGTAAAGTTCCATCTCGACTGTAACTTCTTGTCTCGATTGTAAGGAAGCTCATTCCGTCATTAAACAAACATATTATCTATTGCAGTTTCGGACATTATTGTCAATTCGTCAGATTTTTTTCTCGTTGCCCCCAAGGCGTCCTCCCACCCCCCTGAATTTTCCATCCGGCCCCCGCCATATCAGACCCTGCATGCAATTCGGCCCTCTTCTTCAAAAAGTTGCCGACCCCTGCTATATGGGAAGCAGTAAGCCGCGCCACCGGCACAACTTTTTATAAGGTAACGTAGTCGATGCTAGAACTCACAAACTATGTGGACTAAGAAGACGAACATTAGTTGTAGGAACTCCTGCAGTATCCTATACATGGTCATTTTTTTCATCAGTACGCGTTCAGGTGCTGTGGCATTGTCCTCTGTCTTGGGCTTTATGAAATGCCTTTGTTGGTTAGTCGAGGTAAGCGGCAAGTGGCACGCAGTAAACAAACGCACCATTGCGAAGAACACATGCATCACTCGCTGATCACCAGTTCTGACATTATTCTAGAAATCTACACGGCAGAATATAGAAGCCCTGTGCGAAGTGTGGCCGCGTTGGTGCGGCAACCAAGCGACCCGGCTATTGCAGGGCAAGGATGACCGTAGGCCTCTGCACGGCTCTGTCGACCCCAGTTCAACGTGTCGAGTCCGGAAGAAAAGATGCTTTGCAATATATGCAAAAAAAAAAGAAAAGAAAGCGAAGCAATCGCTTGCTTCTCAAAGCGACCTGCCTTCAGCGGCCGGCGTTACGGAGGTACAGTCCTTAGGATGCAACATCCAAAGTTCTCGGTAGCCATTATCCTCAAAGTCCGGCATGGCCATAACCCTGCACTTCAAACAATGGCGGAACAGCTATGACTGCCTAAAGGTGTGGGGCCGACTTGGGGCCCTCCTTAGGGCGATTTAAAGGGGAGCCTCAAGCCCCCCCCCCCCCCTTCCCCCACACACACATACTGCGCACGCCGATGTGGATCACGCCAGTCACACCCAGTTCCCGAGGGCACGCCAAAGAGCCCCGGCGATTATTTACAGCCGTATTAGTAAGCTGCGCGACGTCGTTGCTCCCGCAGCTTGCGTGGCACAGGCGCACATGATAACATAGTGAACCGCCGCTTGCGCGCGATAAACGCGCAACACTTATCGGCGCACACTGCTTCACTTTTGAGTATTAATTTCCGAAGATTTCATGAACGAACGCGTGCACTTTTGTAAAGAAAATTGACCCGGGCTCAAAGAACAGCGATATCGGGGCGAGAAACGATAGCCATTACTATGGCAAAATATGCTTTAGAATATTGAGGTTATTTTCACAAAAAGAGATTGGTCAAAACTGAATTCAAGGGTTCTTTTTTTTTTCCATTTCAACGTACTGCTAAAATGCATCGGCAGTTCATCGTTGTGACATCGATTTCTAACCAAGTTTATCCAAAACCATGTCTGTTCACTTAAAACCCCCTTAGCTGGTGTTCAGTCATTACTTTTTTTTTTACTTTGTACTCTGTCACCACTGAAGAAGCTTTATCTCAGCCCTTGTATGAGCTGTGAGCATGAGACAGGGGATATGACATACCAAGGGCCATAGGACAGGCAGAGAGGTAAACCAAGACTGAACACGGATGCTGCATTGCAATGGGACAGCAGACTGACAAGGAACGTTTTGAGAGGAGACGCCGACTGTTTGCAGAGACATCATCCAGGGATAGTTCCGGATCGCTACAGATACTTTTCGTTGGGAGTGGCTGTGATAAAATGCGAAAGTGAAAGGCACGCACCATAGGAGGGGAACGGCTGGTCGACTTGGTGATACTCCATATTCCGTTGGAAGTTCGAAGCGGCCCCAGAAGTCCTACAGGTACAAGACGTATCATGACGTGTACAGACAGTGATTACACAAGTACAGGAAGGCTTTACGTCAAAATGTCGTTGTATCAGTAAGGCGGAGCCCAGTACCGCCATAAGCAAGCGTGCAGAAAAATAAACGAAGTGGCGCTACCGCAGTAATGAAAGCGCATCCTACTGCAACTATTCGTGCGTAACATAGACACACCATGTGTTACGTCATCAAATATAAATTTGCTATACGTCACCCGAAGACAACCACTCGCTTTAACAGCCTGTGAAGCACAGCTTGGGGATGATTGCGGCCTGCCTTTCAGAACATGAGGTGTAAAAACAATGTCTTTTTGTTTCTCTTTCTCTGTGCGGCTCATTTAAAAGCGCTACTTAGAAGTCCTCCAAAGGAAATCAGGCAGCTGCCAGTTTTCAGTAAACACCAGTAAACTAGCTTATTGTTGTGCGAAAAAAAAAAAACACACGGACCACAATTTTCACGTGCCATTTCGCTCTGTGAAGGTGAATGACGAGCGATGCCATGCAAAACACGACACAGGTGTGACGAAGAATTTTGATGAACGCTACAAACACATTTTACGACAAAGGTTTTGTGCCCGCGCCCCAAAGGGGCTTGCCTACAGAAGCCCTTACGTCCCTTTGTATTCTCCATGGGTGCGGTTGGGGGTAAAAAGGAACGCAAGGGCATGGGCATACGTGCGCAAGCTGCTTTAGTGCCCCGGCACTAAAGCTCTTTAATATCTTGAACTGCAGTGGTCGTCATCACCATGAAAGGAAATCACAGACACAAATTTGTCTATGATCAGTGGTTATTGTTTAATCGGCGGATCACTTCTCGGGAGTGCCGATATATACGCGGCCTCCCCATTACTGAAAGAAGTGAAATTCAATAAGAGACCCGGAGCTGGCGTTTCTGATGAAGAACCGCGCAAACAAGCGGCAGTGCAGGAAGGACGACGAAGAAGGCGCCTTACCAATGCTCTCTCCTACCGGGAGGAAGAGCGTTGCCTCGGGAACCTTCCTTTCCTTTCCTCGGAAACCCCACAGGGAGATAGAGCCTTCCCTTGGCTGCTTGTTTTCCTGCTTCTGCTGGTTCTGATATGTTTGCTCTACTATTTTCTAAGGCTTTTCTGACCACCTTGCGCAAACTTCTTTGTTAGTTAAATGCAATAACGCATCAGAAGAATACCTAGGCAAACCCAGCGACAATGCAATAGCGGGCCGAACCTTATGTAGGGGAGTAATGCTGCTTGATTTCTTGTAATTTATGCTGTCTTCCATTTTTTTATCTACAATAAATAGGTTATGAATGGAAGCTTACGTTTTCGTTAAACGGGACTGAGGTATTCAATACAGTAAAAATTTTCCTTGTAAAATGATTCCTCCGTCTCCCAGTATTTAGGGACAAATTAAGAACGTCTAGGTTGCACTCATGTTGTCATTAATATATTAATATACAGTGAAAGCTCGGTAATTGGGATTTGACGCTCTGGAAAAAAAAATGTCCGATTTTCATGAATGCCGAATTTTTGAACTTATCAAGAAAATAACACCCACATATATTCTATATCAATACACTTTCAATGTGTTGATGAATATGCAAATCCTGTACTTATTTTGCATAAGAGCTGTGTAGAAAACGCAATTTTTGTCATCCTGCGACTTTTCACAATTCGGCCACGGCGCCAGACTCCCGCACCTATTTAGCCCGAAACAGGCTGTGTACCTTCATCTTACTACGTACCGCCAGAACAACCACAACCACGCGCACGTCCCGACACTTCCTTCGCGAGTAAAATGGACAGCAACTGACAGTTTGCCCGTCGCAATGCGGCCAACATGTTTCACGCCAGCATGCCGACGGTGGCTGAAGGCTGTTTATTTTCAACAGCTTCCACAATGTTTGAATGTTGTAACATTGCGGGCGCATTGCATCACATTAAAACTAAGGTACTCAGTGCCGCATCCGTATGTGGACAAAACCGTGGTCAGAAATTGATTAATATAGGAATGCGAACAGTGCCACCTCGTGCTGTTTTCCTGTGAACTCGCTATTCGCTATTCTGCGTCGCGCAATTGCGCACCGAGGATCGTCCGAATTAAGCGGACTGCTGTCGAATGTGACTGAAATAGCGAGAGCTTGGTGGCATAAACAATGCATACGCTATACGGAAAACGTGCGTATTATCCGATTTTCTGAAGAGAGTAGAAATGAGTTTTTACTATATTGGCAACAGAATAAGCAGGACTTCCACTCCTGCTAATGCCTCTATCTGAAAACTATCGACGCCGTTCAGCATGACCTCTGTGAGCATCTCCATTGAAGAAGTCGACACAAGGCAGAAGTTGAAGGAAATATGGACGCTTTGAGAGGTGAAGGACCCTTGAACAGGGGCTGTCGCTGGAGTCAACGGTTTCAACACGTGTGCTTGTCTTTCTTT
Organism: Rhipicephalus appendiculatus; assembly: GCA_030522465.1. Taxonomy (NCBI): domain Eukaryota; kingdom Metazoa; phylum Arthropoda; class Arachnida; order Ixodida; family Ixodidae; genus Rhipicephalus; species Rhipicephalus appendiculatus. The sequence continues at coordinate 26,737 of JALIZH010022865.1, forward strand.
GAGGCTCCTGGACGAAGGCAAGTCCACTAGTCGACACGTTCTCTCCAGCCACACCAACTGTTCAAGGATTTTTCATCTCTCCACTGAAAATGAGTATTCGACAGCAGGGCTTACCTAGGGTCGTATGCCAGCAAGGTCTCCTCGGTGTCCGTGTGTGATGCACTGGGGATTGAATGATAGGTGCCGCTAAGGTATGATAAGAATGAGTAACTGCTACTTCCGGTTACGGTCGGCTGTGCAGCCACTGAAAAAGAAGCGTTGAATTTGCAGTGAACTAGGCAGCAGGAAACGTATTTGAGGTCTCAACGATTAGCGTCTTAATAACACTCCATGTGATTTCAGGAGAAGTCTTTACGGAAGTGTTGAGACCTTACATATACATTGAACGCGTATTGGCTGAAAGGGCAAGGTCCTCGCACGGGATGAGGTGGTTTCCACCAGGATGCGAGTGACACCTGTCTTGAATAATGGTTTATTGGACAGTTTCGGGGGGTCTTCATTGCACGAACACCCATGGGACTTTGTTAAATATGATATGCAACATTCGCGAGGGCGTGATGTTGGTGGACTGCGAAAATTTCACCCACATAGTTGGGAATGATTCTCAGGTGTTAAATGCACAAGGCATATGCCCGAACATCCTCACTGAATAGCCGAAAGACGGCGTGATCCGATACCTAGACATTCAAAAGTTCGGTGATGCTCTGTCTTTTTCAACATGCGTATTTCGTACGGCAAGATAACCTAGTCCTGTCATTCCTTCTGCCACCAAGAAATCTAAGTTTGGTAAAAGCCTCCGCCTACTTACCGTAAGAAGGGAGCTGCGGCGTCAGAAGGCTGGCGTTGGACAGCCGGCGTGGTAGCTTCGGCACTGCATGTGTAAAGCAGGTAAAGTTCTCAGGCTGCGTGCTTCCATTGGTTTGCAAGAACACGGCCCGACATGACAACCCCTGCACAAGTATCAGCCGTCCGCTGAACCCTTCTTAACCTCTTTAGCTGCGGTGGCTACGTTTCTGTAACGCGAATTTGTTTATGCTTGCTGTGTAAAGTTGGGGCCAAAAGAGAACAGAATACATTTATCATTAGACGAATTGAACCTTCCGCATAGTCATTATGAACTTGATTTCACCTCAGTCTGTTGCGTATGACCATAGCCGATCACTTTGGTGAAGGCACTACTATGTTCCATGGGTCGTTCGACGTGCCGCGTTCTATAACCAACGCTTGAAAGTATTATTTTTCTTTTCCCTAAATTAATGCAACGAAAAAGTAATTGCGCACACATGAAGAGCCTATTATTTCATTCTTTTTACGTCAAAGTAAAATGTGACTGACTGCAGAATGGTGAAGTAGTTAATTACATCCACATTACAATTACTACTGAAACTCACGCAAGACAACACATGACCTTCATTTTTTTCTTTTCTTGGAATGTAATATTGAGTGCCTTGGAATTGTGTTATGTGAATTTGACACATTCGTCGACAGCGCATCATAATTCGCGCCTGAAGGGGTTAATACACAGCGCGAACAACGACGACCGGTCGGTCGGTCAGGGTACGCATTTGTGGTTTGAGCCAAGCAACCCCCCCCCCCCCCGCGCCCTCCATCCTGCACGCCTGTCGTGCAACGGAGACGGCTGGCGCGTTTCATGTCTGCTTCAGCAGCTACCGTCGGTATATATCCTTCACACGCTTCCACTGCTTTCACTCCTATAGATATAGCACACGACGTGCTGGGTACCTTTATTGATTGGGAGTTTACTGGGAACATAACGGTTGACGGCCGACGGAGAAAATGTACCTGGGGGAAACGTACATATACAACTGCTGTCACCGTAAAATTATAAATAAAACAGGTTTTTATTGCACGTACACATCATCAGACGCTGCGGGTATTCTTTGCAATAAGTCCTTTTGCATGCTCGTTGTAATAGATAGCGGCCAACGGGAGCCGCTTCCGTATAACTTTCCGCTAGAATTCTTGCCATTGAGCGCAAGCAGGTTTAGAGGGAGTAAAAATAAATAGCGCAGCTTGCACTAAGTAGCGCACCGCTGGGCCACAGCAGTGCTGGTGGAAACGTGGCTGGTCATGGCTTGGCTAGGCTTTCGCCCTCTCACCTCTCTCTTTCGCACGCATTGCTATACTATTCTGGGCATGGTTATGCTCTAGCTATTTATTCTTTTTTTTTTTTGCGAAGTGCTCTGTATATGCAGTAGGCAGTGGCGTAGCCAAGGGGTGGCACACCGTGCACGTGCCCTACCCGCAATTTTTTTTCGCCATGGCATGCAGAGCGCAAAATGACCATTTCAGGGAGGTGCACTCCCCCGAAATCAAGGAGGTGCCCCCCCCCCCCCCCCCCCCGAAAAAAATTTCTGGTTACGCCCCTGGCAGTAGGACACAACTTAAGTCCGGAGAGGCACCGCCCAGATAAGCGAAGAGCGGTAGCCAATCGCCTCTGCGATTCAAGCAATAGCCTCACTCATCCACTCGGCAGTGCTCTCCGAAGACGCTGGACACCGGCCGCCCGGCTCATGACGTTAGTCTGAAGTGGTGCAGGGTTTGCGTGCATCCGCCTTTGAGGAGGAAGTGCAGCCATATTCCAAAGTCTTAACCGACGATAGCCATCTCGAAACAGCTTCCTTCCGCCTAACTTTTCCTTTGTCTGAATCATTGCCTTGGATTTCATTATCTTTTCTTTGTTTAATCAAGTTCCGTGCTCTGTTTCTCTCAGACTTACGCACATGATGGTGTTAAAGACATCAACTTGCCCGTCATGTGACCATGCGGCCTAAGTCTACTAACGGGTAAAATCACTGTTAGTGCTTCATTAAACGGAACCCGAAACGGCTTTATGACCTGTTGTCCGTGTTTAGGCAAAAGCATCATCAAATCGTACGCACAGTTAAATTAAGGGACGACCTTTGTGTCAAGGCAGCTACGTTCAATAATATGTGACCCCTCTTTTCAAGACTGCCTGTCCTCCTAAACTTAACGTAGACGAAGCGCATCCATCACGGTGTGGTTGAGATCTCCTGCGCCAGGTGTCGCCACGTTATCAGGCGTTCCCATTTTATTCTTTTGTATGCCGACAATCTGCGAACGCCAATTATATGGTACGCGAGAAGTATTTGAAAACAATTTCCGATACGCATAAACCCGGGCAGTGGGGTAGCGTCGACGAGCAGCACCGACTCCGCTTGACCGTTGCTTTACATAGCTTGCACGATGTCACAGCTTTACAAGTCACCACTCGCTGGATTGGCAGCGCACAACGCGGTTAGGCCAGTTCATGGCGTTCTAGAAAACCAACATGGAGATAAACATTGTCGCGCAGCTGACGTCAACACGGAGCACGTTGTAACACGGGAAGGGAACGTTCGCCATCCACCGGAAATTAGTGACGTAGGCTGGACCTGTCCATGCCTGATCGGTGGAATTATTGTACGTAAATGGAAGCGGAAAATCGAAAACTCGTTCTGCTGAGCCGCTGTAATCTGTCGCAACTCGCATGTTTTAAAATCTTGTAACAGATAACTCACTTGGCGCACAGAGCGTCTGCAAATTACCCTTGGGACTTGCTTTACCGGTCATTTGGGTTTCTAAAATATCGTCAAAAGCAGTTCGTGGTCCCTTTTGGTAATGCTGTCGGAAAGTATGATGGATCAGTGACCTGGATGCCGTGGCGTACCAGGGGACGTCATAATTCACAGGTAAGTTTCCACTGCCGCTTACCTTCCGTTGCCATTGACCGACGGCCAGCTCCCATCCCACCATGGTGGTGGTGTCTCCTCTGCCATAGTCGCATACGTCCCCTTACGAACCGTGCAGCACGCTGTATTCAGCTACGAGACAGCACTGTTGCGTGCGAAGTTGTGCTGTGCATACGAAGGGCGTGTCACAGTGCATTCGTGCACCCACATGCCAAATCTTCGAAGCACAATCAAGAGATATTTGAAACGGCGCATGGGCGTCCTCCTCTCAGGCACATGCTGCCTCTTCGCCACACGGCGCTCTTCCTTTATGAGATTGCGTATTATTCCAATGCTGTCAATTACGCCTTGCATCTCGTGTAATCACACTTCAAGGTATCTCGTAATGTGTCTCTGTGCTCGAACAGCATCGTGAAAGGTACGAAGCAAGCCCATGAATTTCGCTATCTGGGTGTGTCGCACTTGATCGCATCATGTTAGTGTTTTTTTTTTGTATTCAGCGTTATCGCGCAAGCCTACCGACAACGGTATCGGCAGACGTGACCTTAGAAAGTTTTCTCAGAAAGTTCCTTTTTCTATCTGCATTGCAATAATACGCAGCGCCATAATGTAAATCAATCTGCCGGCTAAGGTGCCACACAGGAACGTACGTGGTCATACGAGTGGGTCTAA
>JALIZH010022867.1:0-55908 GCA_030522465.1 Rhipicephalus appendiculatus
CCAATGCCAGGTATTGGTCTAGCGGAACTGCGCACACAAAAAGCAGACCGGCTTATGACTTAGACATGCATTGTTTCCACAGTAAGACACCTACAATAAATGCCTCAACCACTTCCGTGGGAGAATGTCAGCAAGATAGAAGGAATTCTGAAAGTTACCACGAGAAAGAAAATGGTAATAGCAAGTTTCTTCATGCACGCTGGTTAAGAATACTTTCCTTTTTTTTTTTTTCTTCTTATTGGCTACTTTCTGGCCTCTTTCTCGTGCGCTGTCATTCTTCTGTGCATTCAGATATATACAAATTCGTCCAATGAACCAAGCAGCACAGAACATTTGAAGTGCTGAATCATTGAATACCCTGGTAAGTGCCTACCTCGCTCACCTCGCCCAACGTAAAATTCCCGAGTAATGGTGAGAATAGGGCCTAGCTACATGGACACACAACAACGCCACCCCCCCCAACATGCATTTCATTGTTACCGCGTGGCACAAAATCGTCGCCTATCGTAGGGGAGGTGTCTAGGAACTAACATTCAGATGGGATCACAGATAAGAAAATCGAGATATGAACGATAGGCCGTCCACGCAACCACTCTAGAATTTGATCTAATTTACTCTAGACACATGTATTAGATCCAGAACAATGACTTTAAGGTTTGTATGGTGTATTGAATTTCGTTCACTGAAATACTGCATAAATTTCGGCTTCAAACTACTGGCTGCAAATTTCGGCTGCAAACTACCGCTACAAACTAGTGGCCCAGTGAGCGTCCTCTAGAGCATTGAATCTTTCATTACATTCATGTTACTGATTAAACTAGTTTGCTGAATAGGGCGCCAACTACGTCACTGGACAATGAGAGAAAACGACGAATGGAGCACGATTATGTGTCAAGATACGGAAGGCCCGTAGTGTGGGCGCGGCAGAAGCAGTGTCGCATCACACATCCAGTGAAGGAGTGTCATTAAGTGGACTACTGTATTGCTTCAATATGTATAGCGCAAGAATTTCATGGGACTCTCGTAAAGGATACCCACATAATAGAGCGCTACTTGCAAAAACGATGATGCAGGTGCCACTCTAGATGTTGTGGGGTCAGTTCTACGAAATGCTCTGCTGTGTGTGTATCTTTTCTGAGTTTCCCACGCAATGTCGTGCCATCCAAGTTCAAGTATAAATTACCAATACGCCCCCTCTTCAACTTTACGATTGTCCTCTGTTTCGTTGTGCCTTTGAAAACTCCAGCAAGCGAGATGAAATATTGTGGCTTATACAAAAAAAAACATGGTTGATCCCTCCGTCATAGGAATCGGTATAACACGAAAGTGAAACGTGTCCTTACGGAAATAGTTCAATGTTTACTGTACATTGATATGAGAGAGCTTGCACAGCATGCATCCACGTTGACGTTTGGTGGCACATCTATATCGCTATGACTAACGTTCATGATCAATGATTTGACAAACCCTTGTGGTCATAGATGCTTGTGGTAGCTGTACGGTGAGAGCGGAATCAGAGAAAGCGGAGTGACACCAGAAGAGCGTCATTGATTGAACGCCGAACTTGGGCTAAGGGGCTAAGGTCGCCTACTCGCGGCATAGAGTTATTGAACACTACTGCCCGACCAGAGGGAAACGCAACGCGCGTCGCGTCTTCCCCTTTGGCCAGCTGCGATTTTTCGCGGGGCGAGCGTAAGTTGGGAACGCGAAGAACTCGCGCGTCGGAGAGCTATTTTTGGTATGCTGTGAGCGAGGCCGACGCTAGCGCTAAGGTCGCCACCTAGCAGTGTGAATGCGTGGACAAAATTGCACTTTTCCTATTCGAAACGCACCGAATGGGACGGCCGCGTAGAAACGATGCTTTGAAGAAACAAATCGTGGATTTCACGGTCATAATGTTTTACTTCACTTTAGCAAGAGCACTGTGCGAGGACAGTGGTAGATATAAAAGGCATGTTTGTAAAGCCTGCAGAGTATGTGACCGTGGCGCAGTGGATAGCGTACCCAGCATCTCTCTTCGCGGACCAAGAGGTCGCAGGTTCGACTCCCGTTGACGGAACTTTTTTTTCTTTGTCTTGTGATCATGTATATTTTTTTCGACGTGATTTCCGTGACGGAAATACGTCACTGAAATCTTGGTGGACCCCGGCATAAAACACTTCCGTGCTAAAAGGAAAGGTAGAGTGATCATATAATGAAGACAATTTGTATACCGTAGTGTAATCTACGAAATGTGCAAGTTATTCGCGTTTACTTTTAAAGCGATTCGAAGTTATGATGTTTAATTTTACTTACCCATGTCCCCAGCGGTGCCTTGTGTGTCCTGGCGGATATGGGCGCTTATCCACCCTCCTTGGGCCTTCCCTGAATTAATACAATGTGTACAAGAAAAGGACTCAATGTGCACGTATATATATATATATATATATATATATATATATATCTATATATATATATAGTCAACAAATGAAGGAGAACACTGACGAAAATTGAATATTTTTTACTGGTAAACGTTTCGGCCGTGGCACGGCCTTCGTCAGCCGACGAAGGCCGTGCCACGGCCGAAACGTTAACCAGTAAAAAATATTCAATTTTCGCCAGTGTGCTCCTTTATTTCTTGACTATATGTGCACCGGACCCACAGAACTTTCTTTTGAATCAGATATATATATACATATATATATATATATATATATATATATATATATATATATATATATATATATATATATATATATATATATATATATATATATATATATATATATATATACATGTATATATATATGTATATAAAACAACATCCCCCCCCCCTCTTTTATGCAACCATTTTTCATTCGTTTACGCTACATTCACGTGCAATAACTTCAAAAACAAGGGTATATAAAAATTATTCCCAGACATGAAAGTGAACTCCTTTTTCATTGCACCAACCAATCGATGCGAGGCTACGTCGCGCTCAGGACCAGCCAAATGTCGGCTGCTGGATTAAACAGACTCCTGTGCTTATGTTTTCAGACAGGCTAGTGTCGAGAATGCCTGCTAGCACAAATATGCTGTTGCAAATGGCAGCAGCATGCCCACTGACTTATCAAACAAATGTGGGGATAAAGGAACCGTGAGGCCCGCTTTCGGAGTTTGGCTGGCTACAAGCTGCTGGCGGGATTTCGCAACTTTCGCGTTCCTGTAATGCACTGGGATGTGCTTGTTGACATTCGGGTGTAATGGAGATTTTTTTAGATCGATCGCACCTCGAGTTCGTCATCGAAGTAACGTGGCGAGTGCGGAACAAGGGGTGTCTCACGGAGCCCCGTGCAAGGGCCTGCCGAAACCCCAGGTTCCGCGTAACCAACTTCGGGAATCTATGGCGTACAATACAGTGTTTTAACTGTACACACGTGTGGCTATATACATACACATATATATATATATATATATATATATATATATATATAGAGAGAGAGAGAGAGAGAGTGTGTTCTGTTTGTAGCGATAGCGCGCGATTCGAAATACAAAATTCAGGGATGGTAAACTTGTATTGCGCTAGTCGTACTTTACAGTACCCCCAACGCAAGCGCTAAAACTTCACTGACACTTAGGAAGTCAACCAAGGACAATTGACAGAAATTTCTGATATTTACTTTGTTTCTTATATATCTAGAAAGAGCTGTACTTACAAGTCCGTTTGATCGTCTTCAGCACTCTTGTTTTTGGTATATATCCCACCGCCAGAAGTTTCGGTAGTCTCCGAAGTAACTTCGCTGAACAAAAGTACATAAGTCCCAATAATTACACCGTGCTGGCGTACCAAATCCTTTCAACTTGGTGCACTCACGCAATAAGTGGAAAGCGTCATCATCAATCACAGCAATTGTTCCGGTATAAACCAATGCGATGAATGCAGTATAGGTCACACTGATGCAAAGAAATGCGTGATAATAATTAAAAAAAATTGTCATTTATTTATAGGGATTCGGATAGTTCAATAAATTGCCTTCATTCGGCGGTTTTCCTATAGCTGTTTGTTGAAAAATAATATATTTCAAAAACGAGATCTTGCAATGAACGCAGACTCCGCAAGAGCTAGCTGTGCGACAGGGAATGAGCGGCGTTGATCTATGAAGGAATAGGAAATAAATTAATTTCATTAGTTTGAATGTTTAATAACAGAGAACAGACGTTGCATTGATCTCCACAAGGGGTAGCCCGTGAGCGTGACGCTGCGTTTAGTCGCTTGCCTTATCCCGGAAGCGAGCGCGCGACCACTGGATTGCTGTTGGCCGGCCATCGTTTCATTTGTTCTTTCGTTTTAAAACAATGCCTGCCTGTAGCGGTGCAACCTGCACAGGTTGACCAAAAAAACTCTTCAGGGAGGATGTTTTGCGTGTATTATGTTTTGCTCTTGTAAAAAGAAAAAAAATCCGCAGGTTGCACGTATCTTGGGAATCAATGTTAAGCGACGCATGCAGAGGGAAGGTGACCGTGTTGTAAGTTTTTTATTGAGCGAAACGTCACGTGTTGTATTTTTTTTTGTTGAGCGAAATGACGCTAAAGATATGCACAAATGTCGTACGCACAGTAAATATCTAAAGATATGTACTGTAAATCAGTGGTTTACAGTTGCGTAACGACGCCAACGGCAACATGGGTATCAGCAACACCAGAAGCGGTAAGATTATATGCAGCGCTTGTGCTCGCGAGGATGGTAGCCCTTGACACTGCTACATAAATTCAATTTAGTAGATGGCGCTTAAATACAATTGACGTTAATTCAACGTGACGCCTGTATCGTAGGAGTGCATGTGTCATGTTTATAAAATAGGATAGCCAGCACTGCAACCACAATTGACGTTTCACGAACATTAAAGTCTATTTGAAAAGCAGTTCCGAGACCTGGCGTGGCTCGGTGTTACAGTACTTGATTGCCACGAAGAATGCTGGGGTTTGATTCCTGCTGCTACCTTGACATTTATTCTTCGCATTCGTCGGGTCAACGCTGCCGATGTCAGCTTTTTTCTTAACACTGTCGCGTTAAAATTACCAATGTGTGTTCTTGCCGTTCTTGGGTAGATATAAACTGTCCATCACCTGTGGCACATACCCGCATACCTGTGGCACATACCCACCCGTGGTATCGCGAGTATGTGCCACAGGCATCCGGCGGCAAGGGTTTGAAGACGTACGCGACGGCATTGTCACATTATTAATTGCGAAGCATTTCTTTGCGTACTGTAAGCATTTTGAGTTTTTATCTATCTATCTATCTATCTATCTATCTATCTATCTATCTATCTATCTATCTATCTATCTATCTATCTATCTATCTATCTATCTATCTATCTATCTATCTATCTATCTATCTATCTATCTATCTATCCGCCTACGTCTGGGTGCTCTCGTGATCACCTCCTTAACTTGGTGTCGCCCAAAATTTGTATGGGAGGGTAAGAGGCATTGACGAGAATGTCTGGCTGGTCATGACGTGAATAACGTGAAAATACTGTTGCATACGTCATCAAACCCTTTCCTGCAGACACGTGTGGCACATACCCGTATACCACGGGCCACGGTATGCGGGTATGCGCCACAGGTGTTTGACAATTTATATCTACCCAGGAACGGCGAGGATAGACATTAGTAATTTAACTGCGAAAGCGCTAAGAAAAACTGACGTCATCAGCGTTGACCCGTTGAATTGGTGGTGATTATACCAATTGATATGGACGTACTTACATGCCTGCCCAAGTAAGGTCGTCAGATACCCCGACTTTACCTTAACCACCCTTTAGTGTAACCCACATACACGAATACAGACAATTCCATTAAAACGCCATTCAACAGCCTGAATTCACACTGTACATTTGTAGGTAGTCGGTCAGTCGGCAGGTTTACGGGTTAATTTACGCCCAACCATTTTGCATGAACTTGAAGTTAGAAAAGAGGTAAGCCCATTACGCAGTTATCAATATAAATTCGCCAATAGGCCAACTCTTTCAAGACAAGTATGTGTACTGGCGTTTCGGAGTTGATATGAAGAGAAAGCATTCATGTTTGTGGTGTTTTTCCAGGTGCGACGGCACTGACGGACATCATATGCCACATTATTAACGCTTTTGCCAAGCTCAGGACAAAGCCTTGCTTGCTGTATTAAACGCATCCGCAGAAGTTCAAACTTATTTGACCATAAAAACATTGCAACTGCCATGGCTTATGTCATAGTTATCGCAGAAAAATTAATGCTGGATGGCGGATGCTACGGAACATTTATTTAAAATAGTTCTTCTGAAACTGATTTTGGTTGATAGGTTTTAATGATGACAAGCAATACTGAAGCTTTGTCTTTCTGTTATTAGGGAAATGACTTTCCATGCAGGAAACGCCTTATGAATATGTACTCACCGAACAGTTTAGCAAATCCTGCGTCAATTAAAATAGGTGTCACAGCGATGGCAATTAGAGCAAGTAATAATAGTCTCATTGTTCGTTGCTTTTTTAGACCGATTAGCAGGGATGGCAGCACCTTTTCACTATACAGAATCAAACGGGATTCCGGGACCGCAATCTGTACGCGTCACTGAAGAATGAAACAGAAGCTTTGTTTGACGTGAACTGCGGGAGTTTCGCACAGAATTTTAGCACATCTCACTTACTGTACGCTTGCCTTCTAAGATTCTGGCGGAACACGACCTGGCACCTGACCAAACAATAGAACAATTACTTATGCAAAGACAGGTAAAGTAAAAACAAATGCACCCGCATCGGTACATTTATTTTGAGTATATGACATAGCATCAATATGCAAATTCATTACAAACAGCAGCGTTAGGTACAACTGAAGTTATTGGCAACCTTCTGGAAATTAGTGACGTTGCAGATAAGAGAAAAAGAGTTAATGGTTACTCACTGGTGCTCCTAAGTATCGGTAAGCAAACAAAAAGTTCGCTCTACTAGGCACCACCACAAGTTCAACTGGATGGTCAAGGCGAAGTAAACTCAACGAGTGGGAACAAATCAAGTGTTTTTTTTATTATTGTAACAACTGAAAAAGCCTTATGAAAAAGAAATCTACGCATATCCACAAAGTGAATAATGACGAGTGGGTAAAGCACTGGGGATCGTTCTTACCGTAAATCACCCGTGGCATTGCCCACTCGTGCATGTAAACGAGTGATAACGCGTGTGTACAGTATATACAATGTGTTTTGCCGTTGAGCCACCGCATCCCGAGCCCTCAACTCAGGGGTAGCAGCTTGTTGTCGGCGTTGCCGTTTTGCAGCTGTTCCCGAGCTCCCACCACCGGGGTACCTTTCTCTGTGCGTGGACGTTGAGCCACCGCATGCCGCGCTCTCGCCGCCGGAGTAGCAGCTTGTTGTCGGCGTTGCCGCTTTGGCTTTCGCGGGCGAGAGCGCTTTCACGATAGTTTCGATCCACGGCAGAAAGAGGATGTGTGGTCCGGAACGCGCTTATTCTGCATCGTCATCATCGTCATCGTCATGACGTATAGATGGTACTGTGCGTGTGCTGTGCTGTGATGGCAGAAAGAGAATGTGTGGTCTGGAACGCGCTTATTCTTCCTCGTCATCAGCCACAGCACAAAGTGCACATAATGGCTTACAGATGTGCAGCGAGTACCTCGCATATCGGCAGAATGACGAACGACATAGTGCCATAGTGGGTGCTTCTCTACTTCATCAAAATTACGGTGGGCTTATAGTGGGTACCTTGCATATGCTGTGCCGTGAAGTATAGTGGGCGTATAGTGCCGGACAGCGGACAACGAACAACGCACAATGGACAAGCCTAGACCCTAAGGTGCTTCGCCCCTAAAATAGACAAATTTAAAGTGAGGTCTGACAATCAAATCGTCATTTTGTTTCACAGTACGTATTTTAGTTGACGATGTTCGAATCAATGTGGGCGTTTCCAGTACTCCCACATCTTCCATTCCTTCATAGCTCGCACTATGACGACCATTAGACCTTTTCGCTTGTTTGGCTGGTTCCCTTTTTGTGTTCCGGTTCGAGCGCGCGACGCGTGGAGCTATCGCAGCGCAACGTCGTCGCCAGCGACGAAAACGCAACGCTGATGGATCGCCATAATGATATTGCACGAGAACACAAGTATACTTGGCGGGTTTGCTTAACAAAGGCCTATGTAGGAGCATATATACTCGTGTTATGAAAATCACGGCTGTTTAAGAGCAAGCGAACTATCTGCACACAGAACAATAGAAATTTGTTCTAAGTTTTAGCAGGCACATTGTTTCCGCATAGGTTCCAAGCAGTGCAGTGTTTTTCCACAGGTGTTAACCAGAACGAGCATTGCAATCTACAGCTACCGACCGATATGTTATTATGTATGCGAAGAATCGCACTGTGAAAGATTGCCTTGTATGAGCATTCACAATATAAAAGATTTCTCCATACACAGGCCGTGGTTATGAAACGCGTAGTAAAAAATTGGCCCAGCTTTCTATCCCATACCATCTCGGTTGCGCAATCGTCGTCCAACCGTCGTCTTCCCGCCATTACAGCATGTCCCGCTGCGGTTACTTTTGCATTGCGTCGTTATGGCCTTAGTTGTGTTTGGCTTGGTTTGCGACGACCTGCACTACACAGAGTGGTGTGCGTAGTACTCTAGCCCTGGCAATACCTGTGGCACTATGTAACGAATATTACATTGCTACGACTACGGATAGCCAAAAGTTCAAACACGGTTGGCGTTGGCCCTACACGAAGCTGCACTCCGAATTCGCATTAGGCAGTATCGTAACGGTCGATGAATGTTGTGTTAGCTCTTTAACATTCCCGCGGGATGGCGACCTTACCCCAAGCTCAGTGTCCAATCAGTGACGCTCTTATGAATGTCACACCGCTTGCTCTGATTACTCAATGCCCGTGTTAATGGTAACGTCATAAGCAAAGGCGCGTTGCCGGAGCCAATCTCGAAGGGCACGTCGGAGGCCATGAATGCCGACATTAAGCGCTTCGCTAGTTTCAGCTTTCGGTGCAGCGGAAAACAGAACGCCTTCCCGGTTTCATGTCGGAATCTCCGAACACTGTCTCTCCCGTTCCTGGACCACAGTGTGCATGAGAACAGGCTTTAGGTTACCATATTACTGGGGAGTGCACACCATGGCATTTCTCTCCTCAAATGACGACGCTTTGAATCAGTGCACACCGAGTACCAGTGTTACGCGCTTGCTGATGTCATCTTTGCGTGGGATTCAGCATATGGTGTACGTCGGGTTTATGTTAACTATTTCAGCTACCGCAAAGGTTAAACCATGATCTTTGGCGTTAGTCGTCGGGAAGAAATGGTCCTACAGCTGCCAAGCACAGATAGACATTGCCCAAGCTCTAATTAAGGGGTGTGCGAATAGGGAAGTTTCAGAACCGAATAAAGTACGAATTCGAATAGTGATGACACAGAATCAAATACGAATATGAATCGAATACTATTTCGAATAGTTTTGGTAATAGTAAGGCAACAATTTTCAAAGCATGCCTATACTGGTAAGGATGACAATTAAAAAAAAACATCCCAAGAATTCAATGACATGTTATTTGAAACAAATATTCACAAGCTCTAACAAAGGCACATTGCGATTCCTTTTATCCGACAAAAAATACAAGTATTTAAACTGAGCAGCAACTACAGCATTCGCAATACTTTGTAACTGAAGGCTGAAATATTGCAGTGACAACAGGTATTCTAAGGTGATACTTTTTCCACAGCTTTTCAATAAAACTGATATTGAAATATTAAGCAATTTTTATGAGTTAACATCGTCATGAATTTCATAGTGAAGATAAAGTTGATTGCTGACACCGTTCCTTCGGCGACACTAGAGTTTTAAGCAAAACGCCTTGATCCTGTGATCAATATGACATCGATATAGTGCCGTAAGTACATGGGCTGCGAGCATCTGGGTAATTCGATGATGAAAACAAGAAAAGTCACCCCTCGCTGTTCCCTACGCCTCATTCTTTCGCGCATTTTTATTCGTTGCTGATTCTTGGAAAGTCACAAGGATGTGTGACGTATTATCTTTTGTCTTTGAAATGTGCTGGTAACGTTGAATTAAGGGAATTCCATTTTTATTCCAAGAAAGATTTAGTTTTCGGATTTCAATCGGAATGTCACCCTCGAATATGTTGCGCGGATCTTCTTCATTTTTCACTGATTAGTGATTAGCAAAATGTTGAAATTACCCTACGTTTTATAAGAAAATCGTGTTACCGCCCTACTACCCCACGCTGGACGAAAAATTCCGAAAATACCCTACAAGTAGAGCCATTAAGCTACGGCTGACAACGCTGCGTGAGAGCCAGCGTGGTGGCAGCGCTGGGAAGGAGGAGGTAAACGTGAGCGGCGTCGCCCGTAGAACGTTCTAGAAACGGTGGCAGGACGGCGTCGTCGCGCAGGCGGCGCGTCGACTACGTCGCCACCTGCGCCGAGACTTCTAATGCACACCGCCATGGGTCAAACATTGCTTTCGCCCTCTCATTGTTGAAAAGTACGATGCTTACCCCGTAGTTTTTATATGTGCGTCATCCCATTCGCAGGCCAGAGATCGCAAAAAATAATTGCTTGACCAAAACGTGTTTGTAGCCACAGTAAGACAGCGACGTATGTGCTAAATATAACCTTTAGCAAATAAGATACACTTACATTTAAGTGTGTTTATAAAAAGGAAATTCTCCTGGAGTACGAAACGAGTTTCACGGGGATATAAGTTAAAGAATTCTTTTAATTTGTGTGGTCTGTTAAGGAAACACAAAACACTCGGAGCAATTCGATTCGACGACTTCCTGCATCCATACTAGCATCCTAAGGCCGTTAGTTGTTCACCCCCCAGGTGAAGAAACATGCTTTTCGTACCTATTGAGAGACGTTTGCACATCCCAGAAATATACAGTTAATTTTCTTGAGCATGTTCTCCTCATATTGATTTTATCAGGCACTGCTCTATTTGAAGAGCGCACTTACACGCAGAGAGCTCAAATGCACACATCCGTTGCCTTTGTTTAAAGCTACCGTCTGGCAACTCACTTGATATATAGCGTCGTGGCTGACATACTCATAAAATAGGGTTAACCGTTATAGAAGCTGAAATATTACCAGTGATATTGGTAGTACATAAGGGAAGAAGACTGTCATGAATAGTGTGTTTCACAGTCACCGCAAAAAACTTAAAGGACGCTTGAGCTTCGCCTTCGAGAGTAGAACACGATAGCGTAATCTTGACCCATGCGTCTCCCCTTCTCAAATGCTAGGCTTGATTTGTTTTGAGGGGCATACCTCAACTATGCCGCAAGGAAAGCCGCGTAACATTGGCCGTTTCAATCTCTCCTAGAATGCATACTGGAAGTACAGTTGGGAAGTGCCTATAATGCCATAATTCTACCTTTTGCGGATTTGCGAATGGCGCAATAGCGGACCTAAGGCAACTCACGAACCTACAAAGCAGCTCACTTTGTTGATGCTTTTGCTGCTGCATAAGCTGCTTATGGTTAAATGTGCCTGGTGCTTTGTAATGTGTTGACCTCTAAAGGCCCACTCGTTCCGCAATTGAAATGTTTTGACGCCTGACGCGTTTCTGCCCTTCTGCCACGCAATATTACATGCATTTAGGAGACTCATCACACTACATGCGATTCATCTAGTGTTGTTTTTTTTCCTAAGCAGTTCCAAGCAATGGCGTACTCTTTGGTCGAACACGTGCATAACATGCAGACGGTCTTTGTGCGATTCTTACTTTAACACGAGAGCGTTAAAGAGCTCGTTTCGCAAAAATTCCGGTGCCGGTGTCGGTGTCGGCGTCGTTGGTTGTAGCGAAAAATCAGCACCTTGTCAGTGAACCAAAAATTAAGAAAGATGCATGTAAAATAAATAAAAAACCCGAGTTCGAGTGAGAATCGAACCCAGGAGTGGCGAGCAGGTGTTGTACCACATAGCCACGCTATTGCTCAAAACTGATTCGGATAAAAATACAATATGAATGTCATGTAGTCGAAGGAGTCTCCTTGACCGACGTAGTATTGCGTGTAAGAAGCGTAGAATAGCGCCAGGCGTGGAAACATGTGAATTACGCAACCAGTGGGTGTTTTAAAGGCCCACCAATTACACTTAACAATTGTACTTGTAGTAGACATTCTTGGATAGTTTGAAACGGCCAATGTTTCGCGCACAATCGTTCGTTTCCTTATGGCACGGTTGAGGCATGCACGGTTTCCTTATGGCACGGTTGAGGCATGAGAAGGCGATGTGCACAGAGCCCGATTACGCTATCTTCTTCCACTCTTGAAGGCGCAGTTAAAGAGTCCTCCAAGAATTTATTATACTTGCATCTTTTCCGATTTTTTCTGTCAAGCAGAACTCCCATTGCTCGTTCAAGACCAACGATGCCGACTACGCCACAAGAGTTTCTTCGAAATGGGCTCTTTAACGCTATTGCGTTAATACACTCTTAATCATGTCCAGCCTAAGGTGCTAGATATAGCCAGGAAACTAGATCACTTTCGTCTAGTTTCCTGGTTGAAGCCAGCACTTTACCCGGGATCTGATTCAGAGTATACCTGTCAATATTCATACAAGTATTCAGTGTTTATTTCTTGTGCGCAAAACATAGAACAAAACAAAATGGTCATCTAAGAATTAGTTGACAATAAATATTGCTATACTTTTCGGTCTGCGCAGGTGCACACATGCTTGTTTCCGCGTTTTTTTTTTCAAATAAAAATTGCGATGCTAACATGAGAAAATCGTTACTACATACCTCATGGTTTTGATGACGTAGCTTATCGCTGATTCAGGAAGTCGATAAAGTACAGACAGGCAGGCTGTATATTTTATTTAAGTTGTTGAATATTTGAAGATTTTATTCAGAACTCAGCAAAGCGTGTGAATAAATTGTGATTTCACAGTATAATTCAGAGTGCTTTCGTTAACTTTCGAAAGCCCTTTGCTTTCGTTCGCAAGCTCACCAACGCCCACTGACACATACGTGCGAGACACACCTCCCTGAACTGTACGTTGACTCATATATGCAAAGTATCCTTCAAGGACCACATCTATTGTGAAATTGCAAAACTGCGAGAGAGGCAAGGATGGGAAAGATTAGCCTTGTCGTAAGTACAAATAATTAAGTGTATATGTCGTATTAGAGCATGTTCACCAATGCAATATTATCGAAATTCTCTCGGAGAGCTTCTATGTAAAAGTGAGCGAAATTTCAGATTAAGGTGCCGCTGCTGAGAAAAATAGACCACACGTGGCAGCGCTGTATCAAAATTTTCTTAGTGCCTTTCACATGCTAGCAACTTTTTCTGGATAAAAGTCATGCAAAGGATGACGTTAGATTGACGTGCACCCAATGGCGACGTAGCACCACCGCGAAGGACCAAAAGAGGACCAAAAGCTAAGGCAAGATATGTTACCACAATTGTGACAGCGTATAACTTCAGAAGCATTTCTTGGCCTAGTGGGTATTGCTTACTCCATGACATTCTGCCGCTAGTAAAAACCACACACACAAGAGATACCCGAACACGACGACATGGGTAGCACTTCCAATTGATTTATTCCAAGCATGAAGTTCGCCTCGTGGAAATAAAGGGTTGTTTTCGCACGATTCAGCTACCTCCAAGTTGATAAAGCGTGGTGCTGCGCTGCTCTGCCTGGTTTTTGCCCTAAATAAATCGTGCATTCACAAGATGCAGGCTGCATTTGACAAACATGTTAGGGGCTTTAGTGTGGCAGGATGCCCTGGTTTGTCGTTCACGTCAGTGGTCGAAGCCCTCCTGTAGAAGATTAAAGGCAGCAAGAAACCGGCCACAGCAAGCATGGCTACTAGCGCCGGAAGGCTTGCACTGGTTCCTTGTGTCTTAAAGTGACCGACAATTTCAAAAAGGCGGCAGGCAGGTATCATTTTTCTTTTCTTTTCTCGGCCCCTATGAAGCTGTTTCAGCTCTTCCCTCGCACCACGGGGGGGTGTGGGGGGTGGAACCGCAGGCTGAGGTGTGAAACATGCTACGGCTTACACCAAATATGAGACAGGAGTTGTCTTCCAGAACACTCTGACGTGCGGCAGGTATTATGTTGGGCAGACTGGCCGCTATATTAAAGTGCGAGCCAGAAAACATGACCGAAATCGAAGGAAAGAAAAACAACTTCCGTACCTTCCTGCTTACTACAATGCCTGCAAATGCGAACCACGATTTCATGACGTCAGGATCCTGGGTAAAGCAAGCATCAGAGAGCACGTTAATTATTCGAAGCCGTTAACACTACTAAGTTTAGTGGTGAATGCATTAGTGACACGTCAATACAGCTGTGGTCTTCTGAGGTTAGATTGTTTGAGAGCTGGCTCGGTTAGGCACGGCTGCTGGCTATTCTGCGCATGTGTGAGTCACATGGGTAAATACATCGTGTTTCATGCTTGAAATAAATCAATTGCAAGTCCGCCCATGACATGCTGTGAGAGCTTGTCATCACAAGGACGGCATAGCAACAACGGATGGCAACTTACGTGTGATCAAACACGACTGTCACAGCAGTGACGACAACACGGGAATAATATTATTTGTACTGCTATCTACGACTGCGAAATTAGCATGTGTGGGAGATGATTATTGAAAATTAGCACTTCGCCTCATGGTTCAGTGAGAAAGAGAAAGTTTTCTCCACTTTTCGTACAGATGTATAAGCTGTTAAAAAAGAAATGTTACTTGTTAGGTGTTTACATCGATGTCCTAATTAAACGTCTGCCCTGACGTTGCAATGGCAGTTTCTCAAAATTGAGGCGAAAACAGCGCGCTTGGCGAGGACGGGCGAGGAAAGACAAGACAGAGCGCCTGTGTCTTGTCCTTCCTCGGTCCGTCCTCGTCAAGTGCGCTGTTTTCGCCTCAGTATGCACAACCAACTAGCTCGAGACGTGTTATTCTCAACATTGTTGTGGCATGAATATCGGATTACAACTTCTCGCTTTGGAAAACTCACATTGATTTGCGAGTATTTTTGGAAATTTGGCCTCCTTTGTTCGGTGGGTAACCTGTTTTTAATTAAGATCTTTTAATTTTATTTCTTCCTACTTAGCGATAAGCCACCGAAAACAGCGTTCGTTCTTTAGTCGCGCTATGCTGTGACACAAACACACACACACACACACACACACACACACACACACACACACACACACACACACACACACACACACACACACACACACACACACACACACACACACACACACACACACACACACACACACACACACACACACACACACACACACACACACACACACACACACACACACACACACACACACACACACACACACACACACACACACACACACACACACACACACACACACACACACACACACACACACACACACACACACACACACACACACACACACACACACACACACACACACACACACACACACACACACACACACACACACACACACACACACACACACACACACACACACACACACACACACACACACACACACACACACACACACACACACACACACACACACACACACACACACACACACACACACACACACACACACACACACACACACACACACACACACACACACACACACACACACACACACACACACACACACACACACACACACACACACACACACACACACACACACACACACACACACACACACACACACACACACACACACACACACACACACACACACACACACACACACACACACACACACACACACACACACACACACACACACACACACACACACACACACACACACACACACACACACACACACACACACACACACACACACACACACACACACACACACACACACACACACACACACACGCACGCACGCACGCACGCACGCACGTACGCAAGACTCCCAGGGTCACTAATGCATTGACCTAAGGCGTCTCGAAGGCGAAAGCCACCTTCTTTCTCTTCTCAGTCGACATTTGATCCTCCCCTGCCCCATACGAGATATTTCTGCACCTAATGTTGGATTGTACTGCCTCCAAGATAGGAGGAATTGCAAGTTTTCCCCACATCATCTGGTTTTGGACTGCCTCCGTGATCAGCCCCCCCTTGACCAAGCGACGCTGTCACGTGATGCCGTCATCGCGTGTTGTTTCTTTGCATCACCCTTGTAGACGCCGACGCCGGCGGACGCTGACGGTCGATTTTCGCGTGTGGTGAGGCATCGAAGACTTTCGCCTTAACAAAAAAAAAAAAAAAAAAAAAAAAAAAAAAAACAGGCACATATGGGTGCAGATGCTCAAGTGTGAGTTCGGTCTCTGTTTTGTCCTGGTGTAAGATTAAAGCGCGGCTATAGCCATACGAACTAGCCTGCGTTTCAAAAAACCTGCATACAGATCAAGTTTGCGAATACGTAAAGGTATCGTTGGAGTTTGCGCGAAGGATCAGCTTACGTGCTTTCTGAACTATTTCAGTTTTGCCGTTGATTATTTTCCCAAAGACACTATGGAACGCAAGCTCTATGTGTGATGTAGGAGGGTGCACACCTAAACAAATGATGTCGACAGAGCGAAACAAAGACGACGGTTTGTTTTCGTTTGTCGCTCCTAATTCGATTTTTGTCTATGAGTGCTTACGTCCTTAAAAGTAGAAAAAAAAGTAACTTCAACCATTACTACCCCTATGTTAACTTCACTACGTGTCGCTTATGTCTTGCTATTATAAGAATGTATGAAAATCAGGAAACCTTGCATTACTACTCAGCGAGTCCTGATTACTAAAGGTTAATTCGTGTGTACGTGAAAGGGTTCGTAAACGTTCGTAGCTCTACTAGCCGTTGTATGTAATTCTGAGAGCCTAATAAATAATTCAGTTAAACTAGAATTTTCTTCATTACGTTGGAATAACAGCATTATGCTTCGTCATGATACACGTATATGGAAGCTGTCAGGTATAACAATCGGGATTAAAAAACGAACGATTGCATTTCAATGTTCTTGACCGCTCATCGGTACAGCGTTAGCTGCCAAAAGTAATTTTATATAGAGATTTAATTTGCCTGCTTGAGTATATGTCGTTGAGAAGCCACGATATTTTGTGCATGCGTGCCTGCATGTGTGTGTGTTTTCATTCATTTATGCCTTATGTGCCCATTGTGTGTTGGACATTCATGTCATTGTAGTGTGTACTTAAGAGACTAATCACATACAGTAATAGGTGATTATAAATAAGTAACAAATTAATTTCGTTTCCAAAGCTTGAGTCGCTTCGTGACAATAAGCATCATAAATTCAGTAACCATACCGTTTCACTTTTATGTTTTGTTAGGTTATGTTCATAACTTTGTATACTTCTCTGTAGCCAGTAACCAAAAGTAGTAAGCGCCACGGTATTAAAGTTACTATCGCGTTAGTTACTACGTCCATTTAAACATAAATAGTGAATAATGGGACAAGAATTTACTACCCAAACGTTAGTAAACACAGTCGAACCCGCATATATCAAACTCGTAAAAAACATGGTTGATACCTCCGTCATAGGAATCGCTGCACCACGAAAGTGAACGATGTCTTTACACGAGTATAGTTGAACTGTTGATTGTATGTTGATGTATTTGAGCTTGAGGTGCACGAATATTCGAAAATTTCGAATAACGAATTGAATAGCATTTTATTCGGTTCGGCACTCGAATCGAACAGTACATATTCGAAATACCGAATATTTTTTTCGAATAGCTTTCGAATAATCAGCAACGAATAAAAATGCTCGAAGGAATGACAGGTGGGAACAGCGAGGGGGTAACTTTTCTTGTTTTTATCATCGAATTTCCCAGATGCATTCAGGCGATGCACTTACGGTACTATCGCCGTCGTATTTATCACAAGGATGAAGGTGTTTTGTTTAAAATGTATAGTGTCACCGAAGCAACGATGTCAGCAATCAACCTATCTACGCTATAAAATTCATGGTGATGGTTAACTCATGAAAATTTCTTAATACTTAAGTATCAGTTTTATTTAAAAGCTGTTGACAGAGTACGACCTTGAATACTGTTGTCACTGCTATATTTCAACCTTCACTTACAAATTATTGCGAATGCTGCAGTTGCTGCTCAGATTAAATACTTGTTGTCTTTTTTTTGTTGGTTAAAAGTAATTGCAATGTGCCTTGGTAAAGCTTGTGAATATTTGTTTCAAATAAAATGTCATTGAATTCTTGGGATGTTTCGAAAATTGTCACCTGACTGCTCTAGGAATGCTTTGAAAATTGTTGCCCTACTATCGAAAGCTATTCGAATAGCATTCAATTCCTATTCGTGTTCGATTCGGTGTCATCCCTATTCGACTCGTATTCGATTCGGTTCTAAAATTTACTATTCCCACGCCCCTAATTACAGCTTGCGCAATGTCTATTTGCGCTTGGTAGCCATAGCACCATTTCCTTCCCGACGACTAACGCCAAAGATCGTGATTTAACCTTTGTGGTAGCTGAAACAGTTAACATAAACCAGGCACAGCATTTCCTGAAACCCGCGCCAAGATGACATCAGCAAGCACGTAACACTGGTATTCGGTATGCACTGATTCCAACCGTCGTCATTTGCGGAGACAAGCGCCAGGATGTGCAGTCACCAGTAATTGGTTAACCTACGCCTGGTGCTCATGCACACTGCGGTTCACGAATGGGAGAGAGTGTTGGTAGCTTCCGACATGAATCCGGGAAGGCGTTCTGTTTTCCGCTGCACCGAAAGCTGGAAATACTGAATAGCTCCCTGTCGGCGTTCATGGCCTCCGACGTGGCCTTTGAAATTGGCTCCGGCAACGCGGCATTGCTTATGACGTCACATTTTTACGGGCAGAGTGTAATCAGAGCAAACGGTGTCATAAGAGCGTCATTGATTGGACGCTGAGTATGGGGTAAGGTCGCCATCCCGCGGAATGTCAAAAAATTAACAAGACACTCAGCGACAATTGCGATACTGCATAATGAGAATTCGGAGCTTAACTTCGTTATGCGGCAACGCCAGCAGTGTTTGAACTTTTGGCTATCTGTAGTCGTCGCAATGTAATATTCGTTACATATTGTCACAGATGCTGCCAGGGCTAGAGCGCTACTCACACCACTCTGTGCAGTGCAGGCGTCGCGAACCAAGAGAAATGCCGATAGCCCCGTTACGACAAGCGAAGCCAGCCGCAGGGCACGTGCCAGGCCTGCATGCACAAGATCACCAACCTATGGGCCAGCGCGCGTGATGGGGGAAAAAGCGGCGTTAGAGGCCAGCGGTGAGTGATATCCACGGAACCCAACGTTGGCCCTTTTTGTCCTCGTTCGCTCTATCGGTTAGCCAGCGCCAGCCAACAACGGCGATGCCGCTTAACGCAGAAACGGGCGCCAAAGAGCTGCGACCTGAAACATCGCACCACGGCCGGGCTAGAAACGTGAAGGTAAAAACGACGAGCGTCGTGTCTTCCCCTCTAGCCTGGCCGTGATTTCTAACAGGGTGAGAGGGGAAGCAACAGTGTCTTGCAGGAGCTAATTTCGGAGGCTACGGTCATGAGGCAGGGCTTCACTTCACCGATCCCAGAAGCCGACAACGCAGCAGTTATTTTTCGGCATCGCTGAAGCCCGACAGAGTCGTTAAATCACGATAAAAACACATCCATCCGTGCACTCGCGTACACGCTCGCGGGAACACTACTCGCCCGGACCCGCAAACGCTTCCGAGCCGTGGCGGCAGATGGCGTCGTCGGCGCTTTGCGCCCATCGCCTATATCAGTGACGGAAATACGGCAGTGAAGTATTGGCACACCGCGGCATAGAACACTTTTGTGTTATTAAATTCGACAGATCGCCCACATTGTGGGAATCGCTTTCATGCGAAGCAGTCTTTCGGTGGAGACGAAAATGGTTGAGGCCTGTGTACTTGGAATTATGTGCACGTTAAAGTACCCCAGGTGGTCGAAATTTCCGGAGCCCTCCACTACGGCGTCCCTCATAATTATATCGTGGTTTTGGGACGTTAAACCACAGATATTATTATTATTATTATTATTATTATTATTATTATTATTACTATTATTATTATTATTATTATTATTATTATTATGCGAAGAAGTCAGTGAGTAGGTGCTACGTTGCATTTATTGGCTTTGAGTCAAGCGTGACAAGGTGGATCGACATGTTCTTGTAAACGCAGTAGTTGTGCGCAAATCGTGTGCTTAACGGGCACGCCGAATTACACTGACGTTTATTGGGGGACATATGGTCTGACGTAACGTCAGCACTCATGTTAGAGTACAGGCTTCAGTTTTATTGAAACAAAGCGCATGTCACGATTCGATTCCCATTTCGCATTGTTCGACCCCGGAGATATACATTAAGAATACTTGTGTGAGGTTGACGTCATCGCACGCTACATATCTAATATCATATCTGGCATTCATTAGTATATTGCTCCGGGGTCTAGCACCGCTCGAATATAGCTTCTTGAATTACAGGTGTACATATGTAATGTTTATTCTACTGTTATAAAATCGAAGCCAACAGTTGGCCTAAACTGAGCGTGGAACAGCGCGCCTACACGGGCAGAAAGCTACAAGAATCTTTTCTTTGAGCTTTCTGTCCCGTCTAGGCGCGGTGTTCTACGCTCAGTATGTACCAACTGGCCCGCCAACAATCAGACTCGGTCTGAAATTGGCGTTAACCTTACATGACGCCTGTATAATAGGAGTATATAAGTAATGTTTATTACCCTGTTATAAAATTAGCTAGCCAGCACTGCAACCACACTGACGTCGCGCCGACAGGACGACTCCATAGCATCATTTTCTAAAGCAGTGTCAAGACCTGGCGTGGCTCTGTGGTAGAATGCCTGATTGTAACGCAGAACGCATTGGTTCGTTTGCTGCTGGGATTCTTATCTTTATTCCTTGCATTCGTCAAGTAAACGCGACTGGTGTCCACTTTCTTGAGGCTCCTGCGTTTAAATTAACAATGTCGGTTCTGGCCGTTCCTGGGTAGATAAAGACTGTGAATCAACTGTGGCGCATACC
Source organism: Rhipicephalus appendiculatus (assembly GCA_030522465.1). Taxonomy (NCBI): domain Eukaryota; kingdom Metazoa; phylum Arthropoda; class Arachnida; order Ixodida; family Ixodidae; genus Rhipicephalus; species Rhipicephalus appendiculatus. The sequence continues at coordinate 21,078 of JALIZH010022867.1, forward strand.
CGCATAACGCGGCTCGTGGTGGTCTTGGAACTTCTCTGGATAAAGACCCTGTGCAGGCGTGTTGTCGGTGCAGCGCCAAATGTGGTTGCAGTGCAGGCTATGAAATGTTATAACAAAACAATAAATACTACACATGTACTCCCATTATACAGAAATCACGTCGGGTTAATGTCAATTGTGTTATGTGTGCTGGCTTCGCTTTTACAACGGTCTACTAGACAGTAGATTTGTCTTCCTATGATCCAGCAAGATATATTCAACCGTTGCTCGACTTCGCAGGAATACGCTGACGAAAGTTAGGTGTTATATTTATATGATCGCATCGTTAATTACACCTAGTTTCGATAATACTGATGTCTGTAGTCAAACGTGAGTGCTAACGCTACGTTAGACAATAAGCTACCGTTTAAAAGCCAGTGTGGCCGACGTTCCTTGTCAGTCCACGATTTGCACACAACTACCACACTTACAAAAGCATGTCGATCCAACCTGTAACGCTTGGCTCAAAGCCAGAAAATGCAGCATAGACAATTACAAGCCAACCGCGTCGCGTGAAATCGATTGCTACTATGCGTGGGATCTGCCGAATTTTTTCATTTTATTTAACAAAACACGTTGCGGAGCTAGTTGGTGATACATTCTTACTTAAAATATTGTAGCGCTTCATTTGACGAGGAAACGAAGAGAAGTACATGAAAGGACGGGCGCTTACTCCAACTATTTTTTATTGAAAACAACACGCATTGCATTTTATAGCAATAAAGGCAACGAACGCATGCGAATTCATGAAGGAACAGTGGATAGGGTGGGATTCGTGAAAGCTACCACTTTTTGTTTAGTACCTCAAATTCACTAGTACTCAATGAAACAGATGAAATAGATGTGGGGCTGTTGCACGTGTCGCCTTTCTTTGTGATGAAATACGCTTCTGATAGTTCGAGCGCTAATCTATCTTGACTTCTGCTTAGAATTTTTTTTCTCAAGCCGCGGTTCACACTGACCACGGCTTGAGAAAATAAAATAAAATAAATGACCCGACATTCATGTTCGTCATACCTAGATACCCTCATGTACCAATGTTGGTCAATACCAAGTGAAGGAGGTGACCACGAGGGCGCCCAGACGAAGGCGGCTAGATAGATAGATAGATAGATCTCACAGACGGACACCCTTGGAGGCTATGGATACAGATGAGAGGAAAAATCTTACCTTCTTTTTGAAGAAGCTGAAATAACAAGATAAATATATGGTTCAGTAATGATGTTTGAGTATTTCTTTATTTCAGTAGTACAAATTGTGTTTCCTATAGAAGTAAAGCCAGAAGCAATAGAACCGTATTCTGCAAAGTTTAGGTTATATAAAATTTTAGAATCGAGGTCCCCAAGGAGCTTGGGGCCACAATTCTGAAGCGACAATTGTGGCCCGCGGCATGACTTGGCATTATTTCAGATAACTTAGCCTCACTTGGCGTCACTTCGTATGACCTGGCATCCCTTCGTATGGCCTGGACCAGCTAGAAACCGCTCATATCAAATGCGCCTTTAGCCTTGCGCCACTAGCGCAAACTAAGCCGAAGATTTTCAAGCGCTACTCTTAGGCGCCCGTTCCTGCGTTGATTCCGTCCACTTAACCGATAGAGCGGACAAGGACCAAAGAGACCGAACGCAGAGGAGGATGAAAGGCGACGACAGCGCGGAGAACGCGAGGAGGAGGGAATGACAGTAGCGAGACGACTGCTTCCGCGGTGCCGCAGTAGTGCGTTCCGTCTTTAGTCGGCTGTTGTGGAACGCAGAACGCATCTACGCATTGTCTTCCACGGTCTTCCGGTTAGCGAGGCAGGTGCGCTACGCTTGGTCTGTGGCGGTTGATGCGAACTGGGCTGCAGGAAATTACCCGCCCCTCTCACGCTACTCACGGCGTTCTCTTCTTAATGTAAACCATGTACAGTTAACCACAAAAAATTACGGACCATGCGAGTGCGTGCCAAGCTGACTGTCCGCGCCATCTAGCGGTGCGTCACCTCTGGTCGACCTGAGCGCTTGAGTGTAAATGTGTCTTGTTGTTAGTCACTGGCGCTTATATGCAGTATGGCCGTCATATTGCTACTTGTATAGCAGAATCAAAGCTATCACGTCGTGGCTCGGTGTGTCGACGTGTTCATGTCGCTTTGTGAGAAAGATTGCAACTGATAAGTATTGCTGGCAGACTGCTTGAGAAACTGTAGAACGAGGCCACGGCTCCCGAACAGTGCGTCGCGTTAAAAAGTGAAAAGTTGAAAAGTTTCTTTTGCCGAGTGAGGAAATACGCAGGTCATCAATTAAGGGAAGGACTCATCTTGGGCGCACCACCACTCTCGATTGCCGTTGACGTAGCGGAAGTGTCGCTGTGAGCCTCCTAGGCATGCGCTCGCGTGGTTCATCAAGTTTTGCGGTTGACTGTAAGTATATCTCAGCCAGTTCTTTGAGAACAATGAGCGACGCAACTGGTCGAAATGCTTCGTCTGTTGCTGCGGCTAAACGAGCTGCCCAAGCAGAGGCTCAACGCCGCCGACGCAAGAATCCAGAGGTGCGCGTCGCCGAAGCACAAGCATTAGCCTCAACTTATCGCAAAATCAAAACACTTGAAGAGCTGCGCTCAGAATTTGGATTAAGTAGTATCATAATCGGCGGTGAATTTTCCCCCCAGGTCATCCAAATACCTTATTCAGTGAGAGACAAATATTTTTAAAATCTTAGTGCAAACATGCGTGTCTAGTAGGCCTCCTTAGCGCGATCTCGAAGAATAAAAAAGAAAACTTGTGTGATTTTACCTGTAAAGCGAGGAGAACCACAGCAGTCCCTGAACCCATTTCAGCGATATTACTCAACTATGCAATAAAATGAAACAAATATAACATTCATTCGGTGTAAGCAAAAATCAGATTTCATTTATGGAGGGCTTTTTTATTACTCGTTCATTGGGGATAGAAAGGAGAATTTTTTACCTGGATAGACTGTTGGACTTGTTGGCTATACACCCATGCACACTAAAAATGTATAACGCAGACAAGAAGACCACAGAAAAAGGGGGGTGGACAGCAGACTAGCGTTATTATTCATTGCTTATCCGAGTCACACTAACTGAGCTTATACACATATTGCCATAGTGTCCCGCATGTGCGACTTCATGTTAGCCAACAAAAAGAAATGTGTCAGAGTACACGCAGCATATCAAATGCAACCAACAGCCGTTTATGTCAAATTGAGCCCTATAGTATTTGATATCCCGAAGCATGTAGGGAAGCCGAAGCTTCGTCTATATAAACACCATCGTTCTCATTCATAAAGACCACTTCAGAAGCAAGCCGAGAATTGCATCAAAAGCTTTTGCCAGTACCCTAATTCCTCGAAAAATTGGCTCACTCCCACATGCAAAGTTGTGCGTGGCTCAATGCGCATACTTGTTCATATCTTGCTTAGTTTCAGTGCGTGCTGTGTATGTTGGTCATCTCTATCCAATGAAACATCATGACATGGTTTACTATACATAAAAGAAAACAGCGGGGGGACTCGGACTATTATTATGGGAGCGCCGACCGTGGAAGAACAGCATGAACGATGGCGCGCTCGCAGCTCTCACTCAGCGGACGCTGACAGGTGGTCGTGTCCGAGGCTTGGACGCGCAAAGACGAGTCCCTTTGTGCCATGGTCTAATCTCTGAACGGGTTCCGGGCCAGCCTCCACCTAGAACCCCCACAAGTGGCGCCCAGCGAGGAGGACCTTACTTTACTGTTGTTTGCTATTGCCTGACGAGGGATGCGAACATTAAATGCGGGTACTTGGCAGCTTGTCCTTTAACTGATATTTACAATGAGTTATAACATCTTTGGTGTTTTAGGCGAACGGCGTGAGAATATTTAAAGACCGCGTATTTAATATATCAAGCCATGTTAGTGCCTGTTTTTCGCATGAATTCCGTACGCTTTTACTTGATAGTTCATCTGACGTTCCGAAAAAATTGTCCTGAGAAAAGCGAAGCACATCACGAAGTTTTGTGAACATTAAAGTACACCACCCAAATGACATGTGTGATATATTTCACGAATAAAGGGTCAGGGTACTAGCAAAAAGGAGACGACAAGAAAGGCGGGACTACGCTAGAGTCCCGTGTCCTTTTCGCTAGTACCAGGAACTATTATGGTCTATACCAACGAACCCAACTTTCCGCTTTAAGTACATTTCGTTCATTATTTTGATATGTTTTATACTATTATTACTAGTTGTAGCGACAGTAGTAATAGAAGTACCAGCAATAGCATAGGAGTACTCATCGTTTTTATAGAGGTATCAGCGCTGATCTTTTTTCATAGACACTGAAATGAACTATACAAAAGCTTGTTTGTTTGTTTTAGGCACCCCCCGAATACTTCTGTACAGGCAATGTTCGCTTTATTTCATAAAAGAGAGACGGGTTATTCAAGAAGTCCAGCAAGTTCCACGCATTTAGTGCCTTCGGAGAGCGAAGCTCTTGCCTCTTTCATTCGCTTCCTCACGTGTTTTCTTTCAATTAATACAGTGTCTTCTAAGCCACTTTTTTTGTTGTTTCTTTATTTAGGCTAATTCTGGTCGTCAGCTCCATTCTCTGGCTCTGGTCAGCGTGGGTTACCTTAGACTCTTTCTGCAAAGTTTTTTTTCTGTCAACGCATGTCTGCTTTCTCCCATTTCAAAAGGAACAGCTCCCCTCACAATCCACTGCTTGAATTGACCGCCTAACTTAATCTTCATCACGTGAAATGCCTTTGCGTCCACTTCCTGAATCGCCCGCCTTAAGGAAGCTTCATCAAATGAACCTATTTCCCTCTTCTCCTGTCATGTGAAGTCCTCCTGTGTCCCTTGGTCACGTGTTGTTTTTTCGTGACCCCGCCAAAGACGCCGACGGCATATGGTCCGCTTACACATCGCTGCAAAACCAACCGACCGACAAGAAATTGATATTTGCCGCTTGGAAAAACACAGCTGAGAAATTTTCCTGTTCCGGTAGTTGCCACGAAACCAAAACCTGCACACCTGGATGAACTTGAAAAACTAATATGAGTATTATTCTTTGCTTGTCATCCATTCCTTGCCCATCCAGGCAAATTGCTTTAACATATTTTTCAGTACTCACTCCCAAACAAAATATCATACACTCTAAGAAATAATCGAGTAAAAAGGGTGTCTTTTTTGCTACACAACAATAATCGTCATCTGCCCCGCGTACCTTCCTGGCGTTATCACCGCCGTCCCGGCACTTCCCGGTCACGAACGCCGCGCGCGTTATCAGCGTGGCATAGCATTCTTGATAGGAATGTGCCGAGAGCCGGGTTTTCAAGAGATGAAACGTGAGCAAGCCAGATGACGATTATTGTTGTGTAGCAAAAAGACACCTTTTTTACTCGATTATTTCTTAGATTGTAGTGGTATTTATTACCTATTTAAGTTGCTTGTTATTGTGCCGTTTCATTCACATTCGTGTCGTCGTTCTTATAAATTTCGCAAATTTGCTGAGTTTCAATGACGCAAGCTGTTTTCTCTGCTTCTCTTTAAGGAGTTCCACAGGAATGGTTTTCGCAATAAAAGCTGCATATTTTCTTCGAATCAAGAATCCTTGCTCTTAAATTTCATGGAAATGCACAGCTGGTGTACAGCTGCATCGAAGCTTCAATAATAAAACTGATTTCGCTGCCACGAAATCTTGTACTTTATAGCTTTTCGCGTTAGAGATCAATAAACTATAGTAAAACTCTAAATAACTATAACTATTTCAAACCAGTAAAAATTGGCACAGCAACCTTGCACATGTGTTTCATTGCTTGGGCGTATAGTGAACCAAAGCATACATTCGGGCGATTAGCGTGCGTAACTACTTCTTGGGAATTTCTAGGGAATTTCGTGTTTGCCACGGAATTACACGCAAATGATTTCCATCACATATCAGCTTACAGTTATCACAAAATTACAAATCAATTTTCTAACCGCGTAGGCTTTACAATGCTCTCATCGAAGGTTATTGCTATGTGATGTTTCGTTTCACGCGTTTTCTTACCAAGCAAAATGACATGGGAGTAGTCTTAACCACACTTAAATGTCAGTTGGTTCACATTAGGAATTTAAAAATCGTTGCAATTTTTTTTTCTGCTATATCTATATGCGATTACAAACATGTTGGCTACTTGTGTACGTAGGTGGCAATGAAACAGTCGAAAGAGAGAGATTTTGGTGTATGCAAATTAGGACAAGAAAAACAGTCACTAATAAACCTTATGGATGCCTTTAAGGAAATGATGCACGTATTTTGCTTAACAGCATGTTATAACTACTCCGCAAATAACTGAATAAATGTTCCAGCGAGACATTACTCATACTGATCCTTAACAGGAGCTGCAATTTATGCATTACTAAATGGAACAAAAATATCTTTACGTGGAAAACAGGTAAGGCATGCCTAGGCTTCTTTTTCAGACGTTAAAACTTCAACATGAAAATGCTTAGCTTAATTCCGGGGTCCACCAAATCTTCACTGAGCTATTTCCGCCACGGAAATACGTCAGTAAAATACAGATGGCCACGAAAAAAAAAAAGAAAATGTTTTTTTAGTCTTGGATGAACTGGGAGTCGATGTCGCGAACTCTCGGTCCGCGACGATAGGTGCTGGGTGCTCTACCCCCCTGCGCTACCAAAGCTCATGCACGAGGCTCCACAACGCGCCTTATATATCTCGCCAATTTCACTGGCAGACATTTTTTCACAAATGTTTGCCGGAATTATCCAGTGCTCAGATATATAATCTGGGTGAAAATCACCGATATCACAAGCTTCTGTTGAACTGCTGTTGTGACGTCTATAGCTAGTGCAACATGATTCTAACTGAATTTGCTGAAGGTGCCATCTCAGTGCCCTTGGGGGGCTAGAAAGTTGTGAAGCACTGCTGTTTTTATTAAACAGCCGCATTTATTCGCGTTATAGAAGTTCTGCTTGACGTTCCAGCAAAGACAAAATGTTGATTCACGGAATTTGTTATGTGCTGACTGCAGTCAAGAACGTCTCTGACCAGCCGTTCCATAACATTTGCTGTTGCTATTTCTGTGTATTAAGAGCATCCGACATTTTCAAGGCTTCCGTAGGGTCAGCGCACATGTTTCAAAGCTGTTTGAGAACCTTCACGTTTGACCTTTATAACTGAGACGCTCTACTTCAATAAGGTACGCAGTACTTGGTAAATATTTCTGCTCCTAAAACTGCAAGAAATTATTTCAAAAGTCAAGCTTAAGTCTTGTTCTCCTGCGTAAAGCCAGATCATGTTGTGAAACTTTCTTTTTCACACTTCTGTACAGTAAAAGCTCTTTAATTTGACACTCGTTAATTGAGAAAATCGGATAATTCGGACATCGTGTCCGATCCCGGCCAGCATATATATTGCTCAATGGCATCATCTCTCGTTAATTCAGACATAATTGGTCACAACTCCGTTGATTCAGACAGCGCACCGAGCACGAACGGCCGCAAATATGCGGCGCAAAAGAGCGAGAAGGATGATCTAGGACAACCTGAACGAGGCGGCGAAGTCTGCATCGCATAGCCATCATTGGGAACCGTATGATGACGACAAAAAAGCCAGAACGTTACATGCCTATTACCGTTTACCACCGCATGTGACACCTCGTCTGTCACGGGCATTCAAGAATTAGTTGTCGCCATCCACAATCTCGTTCGTGGCGACCAAGGCTTCAGCACTAGTGCACTCAACTTTAGTGGCCGCGGCAAATTTCGTTCATTTTCCGGCGGAAAAAGGTGTCGTCACGTGCGCGCGCTGGTGGCGGCCGTGCAGAAACGAGAGGGGTGCACGTGTCGGGCTTATTATAATATTTCAGTTACACGGGTCATGCAACTAAAATATTCACTTTTGAGAAATTCGTTTACCTCAAAGATGTTTGCATAGAATGTATCAGAAAACCGTCGGGATTTTCTAAAAAGTTCGTTATTCTGAAATATTCGTTAATCCAAGGTTAGTACAAGTGAGAGCTCACTTTTTTGTGGGGCGTTATCATAACCTGCAGTATATCGTTTTCCAAGGATTGGCGTCATGAAATCTTTTAAGACCAGACGCCGCACCTGTATGGCACGGAATTCAGTGATGAAGCGCTAGCAGCCGGGACGAAGGATAAAATAAACACACGAGAATAACCAACATAATGCTCATTAAAAAATTCAATCAAATAAATTTGGGGACTTTGGTGCTTCGTAATCACCATAGCTATCATAAAATTTGCAGAGAAATATCCTCTCGTAGGAACGATATGTTTACGAGCTCTCTCTTTATGGCGAAAATTATTATTATTATTATTATTATTAATATTATTATTATTATCATTATTATTATTATTATTATTATTATTATTATTATTATTATTATTATTATTATTATTAGTATTATTATTATTAAAGGCGAAGCTTTTCTTAGCGAACTTCAGCGACTTTGAGCGTGTCTAGCCGCCTACGACTTTGCGCCCTGCGCACGGTATCGTTAATAGGATTTATACCAAAATTGGTGTGACATAACATGACTGCATGACGAACATGTATGACTGGTCATATCATGAAAATCATGAATTACCTGTCATGAACGGTATGGTGTACATACTTTGGCAGTGAGGCTGTAACGGTGGTTTCGTTAACTAGATATATAGTACCAAAATTAGCATTACGAGACATTTCTGTAGGACTAACATAAATGACAGTTGGTAATATTAAAATCATGATATCCATGTCATGTACAGCATGAGTTACATGCAATGCTCGTGGTGCGCTCACGGCAGTTTCGCTAGCTTCCCATACACCAAAATTGGTATTGCGCGCGGTGACTGTATGACGAACTTAAATGTCAGGTGGTAAAATTAAAATCATGACATTCATGTAATGTACAACATGATTTACATCCCACGGTTATGGTTCGCTCACGGCCGTTTTGCAAGCTTGATATACACCAAATTTCGTATTGCGTGACGTGACTATGACGAATATAAGTGAGAAGTCGTAATATGAAAATCATGACATATCATGTCAGCATGACTTGCATGCCCCGCTCATGATGCACTACCTGTTGGTAATATGAAAATCGCAGGTAGTACTATGAAAATCCATAGTAGGTGGTAATATGCAAAAAATGAGATTGATGTCATGTTTAGCGTGGCTTGCATACCGCGCTCTTGGCGTGCTCGCGGCGGTTTCGTTAGCTTGATATACATGAAAATTGGTATGGAGGGACGTCACTGCATGTCAAACATAACTGACAGGTCCTAAAACGCAAATCATGGTATGCATGATATGCTTGCTGGTTGCTTCGCATCACATCGATTCCAGCAATGTTTGGGATCTGCCGGTTTCGATTATTGTATATACTTTTGTCCTTCTTGTTGTTGAATGTGTGTCCACACCACTACCAAGAAAAAACTTGAAAATGAAATGAGATCAGCCAGCCACGAGGAGCACAGTGCCTTTAAGTGGGTTGCACTAAATATTAAAATTAAACTTAGTAAAAAAAATATGTAGACAGGACGCATGAAATCCTCTAGAATCAATAGCTTGGCGAACACATGAAAGCGAAGAAGTTTTAGGTTACTTGCCCTGGAGAATACCACAATTTTAAGCCCGAGGCTTCTGATCAGGGTCAAGTAAAGTAATGTACTTGTCCAAGCCTCAATTTGCAGACATGAACAGCAGTACAAAAAAAAACGCAGTGCACCTATTAACATTATATTCATAATAGCGAATGAAGAATAATATATTCAGCTGCTAAGATAGTTGTTTACTTTGTGTTACAGCGTAGCATACTTATGCACAACTATAAGTAGCTAAAGTCGCGCCTTTCATCGTGTCGCGTACATTATAGAATGACAACCAGGGCACTTTTTTTAACATTTCAAGTTCACTGGGACTCCGTTTGTTCATAAGCTCACTGTGACAATCGTTTTTGTCACTATAATTACAATTTTAAAAGCTTGCCAGTGAAGGTTGCCTCTTAGTATAGATAAGAGTAGCGTTATAAAATACAATTAAGAATGGCATAGGGTAAGCTTCTGAATGCGCAACTACCTATCGCACGCATGTAGCAAAAGAAAGTGGCCCAGTATCAGCAATTGTCAGGTATTTGTGAAACATCCATGCTCATACTGGCACACACTTTACTGACGGAATGACGTCGGTGGGATCACGATGTCTGCATCACGCGATTTTTGTTATTGATGCCTATCGGGACAAAACAGTGTTTCCAGTGCCTCCCAAATCTTCCGAGTTTCCTGAGCAGCACTGGACACGCTGTACAGATCGTCCCAGTGTCTCACAGCACGCTAGGAGGCACTGGGACGCGCGTTTCAGCGTTTCCGGTGTCGCCCAGTCCGCTGAAAGGCACTAGGAGTTCTGTATAGTGTGACCTAGTGTCTTACGCTGCACTGAGATGCACTCCAGACACTCTATAGTGTCTGCCCATGCATAGGAAACACTGGCGCCCCTTTAGGAAGGAAGTAGGCGCACTGGGTGGACTTCATATAAAATTCGGCAGATCCCACGTACCATGGGAAACGATGTCATGCGAAGCATGCGGAGGGAAGGTGACTGTGGTGTAATTTTTGTTGTTGAACGAAACGTTACGAAATGACTCTTAACATACGTGCAAATGTTATGCGGACAGACATATACGTTAAACACGCGCGTAAGTTTTATATAAACAGTTGTTTACTGTTGCATAACAATTCCAAAAGTAACATAGATGATATCGACACCAGAAGCGGTAAGCCAAAACGTAGCGCTTGTGCATGCCAGGATTGTAGTCCTGGATGATCCTACGTGGACCAACTTCAGTGGATAGTGCTTTACTACAATTGAAGCTAACCCGACGTGGCGCCTGTATTATTGCAGTACATATGTAAAATTTATAAAATTAGATGGGCAGCACTGCAACCACTATTGATGTTTGACCAGCATTAAGCTTGCATAGGGCCTTTTTTCCGAAGCAGTTCCGAGACCTGGCGTGGCTGTGCGGTAGAATTCTTGATTGTCACGCAGAATGCTTGGGTTTGATTCCTGCTGGGACCACACCATTTATCATTTGCGTTAGACCGATCAACGCTGCGAATGTCGATTTTTTTAACGCTCTCGCATTTAAATTACCAATGTTTGTACACGCCATTCCTAGGTATATATTAAGTTATAAACTGCCAAACACTTGCGGCGCATACCCGCATGCCGCAGCCCTGGGTAAAGAGGTATGTGCCACCCGTGTCTGGAGGAAAGGGTTTGACGTTGTACGCGACGGGATTTGCACGTTATTCATGTCATCACCAGACAGTCATAATCGCCAAATCACCTTACCTTCCCATACCAATCTTGGTCTGCCCCAAGTTACGGAGGTGATCGCAAGAGAACCCAGATATACGCGGCTAGATAGATAGATAGATAGATAGATAGATAGATAGATAGATAGATAGATAGATAGATAGATAGATAGATAGATAGATAGATAGATAGATAGATAGATAGATAGAAACGCTCAAAATGTCTGCTGTACGCAAAAAAATGCTTCGCATTAAACATTTTGTACTGGACCGCAAGGTGTCGAGCATGAAATATTCTATCTTGTGTTTAACGTTTATCTTTAGTTTTCTTTAGGCGACGGGCGTACGTATCCGCTAAAACAACCATCTATAGAAGGCGCGCGAGCGCTTTCTTTATAGTGTGTGATCCAGGATTGTAAATTTAGTTCATATAACTGAATTGAAAGAACCTATCAATCGCCGCACAATATGACATTGACATGAGTGATAATCAGCACTGGCCTGCTCCAGCAGTCAGTTCATGAATATTGGCACGTATCGCTGAAAGCCCTACGTCACCAGGAGCCCTTAGCCGCTCTGAAGGAACGTTCGTTGAGAATATTAAATCTCCGTGCTTTGAGCTTCTGATTTTTGTAGTCGCAGAAGGGAATATGACCTTCATTAGATCAGTTATGATGGAAACTACATTGCAACGGTTATTAAGTCATTCGCAATTGGGTACCCACGTTCTTCACAATAATCAAGGCGCACGGAGAACAGCGCAAAGCCTAATGGTTGGTTGGGTCTAGAGTAAACTGCTGCGGCTGTATAGTAGGCGGAACGCAGACAAGAAGGTCAGAAAAAATCTCCACACGGGTGACGAAAACTGGAGTGTTCAGTGTGCAATTCAACAGTGAACTACTGCGGCTGTAGTACGCGGAATGTTAACAAGAAAGACAGAAGATGGCCGTCATGCACGTGCGTCATCTGTTGCACATTTCGCTATAAACCCAAATAATGAAATGGCGGTCATGGCATCACGAGGTCGCCTTGTCATGAATGTCATGATGTACGTGACCAGCATGATATGTACCGTCGATTATGTAGGTCACACACTCATGTCTCGCATTGCGAGTTTCGGCATATATCAGGCTAAAGAAACGACCTTAAGAGTCCCAAGACCTTGTCATGTATGTCATAACAAGGGTAAGTATATGTCATCACCCGAAATTCGTGTTCGTCTTACACACACGTCATGCTCTGCCAATCTGCTTCTATAAAATTCGTGAAACGACAGCGAGAGCAGGACGACATAGGCAAATCGATATATAGATAGATAGATAGATAGATAGACAGACAGACAGACAGACAGACAGACAGACAGACAGACAGACAGACAAATATTGTCATGTGATCGTGAGGTCGACGAAGGCAGCAGTCGGCGTGTCGAAGTTGAGACTTTATTTGGCCGAACTTGTGGCCGGGAAGCCGAAAGTCAAACTACAGCAATCAATGCACGATATGCACTGATGCACCGAGAGCGGTGAAGAGAGCGTTGGCCTTTGATAATCTGACAAGCGGTGAAGCGCGTCGGCTTTTATACATGTATTAGCGAACATTCCAGCGTTATCGCTAGCGGCCGCGTAAGTTCCAGAACCAACTCCGATGTTCGCGTTGAACACGTAATCTGATAGGAAGGTTCTAACATTTTCTAGATAGCTCCCAGTCATTCGGGCGCGCTCTGCGCAAGGCAGCAGTTACATTGCGGTGGGACGGTAACACGAAAATAGAAAAATAGGAGTGGGCGTGGCATAGCCCTCCTCTGAGAAGGCGTCGTTCCGATGCTTTGACGAAACACTGGAAGTACAATAATAAAGCAAGAAAAAACAATCAGCAATAAATACAAGCAAGAAAGTACAAAAGTGCAGTCCCCCATGTTCGCTAACGTATGTAGTACGGCTTGAGGCGCATGACATGGACGGCTTCCGGTCACGCACGGCGACGTTGAGAGTTCGTAAGGCCGTCCGGGACAACCCTGTAGTCTAACCGCCTAGACGTCGAAGCACTCTGTATGGCCCGTATGGCCCGAAGTTTTATTACGATAGCAACTATATGGACACCCTCAGCTGCTTTTTTGCCGTCGGTTTCGCCGTCGCCGAGATTTTCCGTGTATATATATATATATATATATATATATATATATATATATGTATACACAAAAGCCACGAAGAAAAATAATTGAGAAAAAAATTCTTGACCTGCTCCGCAGCTCGCGGCGCTAACCGCTAGGCCACAGAAGCGCACGTCCTACAACATACTAACGGCGAGCTATTTATATACGCCATTCACTTCTGGTGGTACGGCGATCTCGGGGAAATATCAGCGTGTTCTCTGCCTTACTAGCCAACCAGTGAGATGGCGCGAAGTGCGTGCAAGGCGCCCCACTTGTTGCAATGCGTTGGCTCCTCAACTTGCACTTTGCCCTACTACGCATAGTGGCCTGTGCACACGCACGCGCGTGCGCGCTTATTTTGGGAGGCGGGATAGGGGCAGTTTTTCGTCATGCGGTTTCGGCGGAAAGATTGCGAGGCCACTTTGCTCGCTGCAGGCCCCGTTTACGAAAGAAACGCGCTGTTCAAACACAGTGAAATAAAATCTGTGAAACTTGTTAGTTCGTGGTCGTCCTGTGTATACCTGTGAGCATGTTTCGTGCGCGCTTTGTGTTGTAGCAGTGCGTTAAGTGTCGAGCTGTGAACGTTGTTAGTTCGCGCTCGTCCTTTGTGTGTTGGTTTCGTGCGTCCTTTGCGATTCAACTGCGTGCTCCAAGTTTCGATGAGCTTGCCGTTGATCGTGTGAAATCCCAATTTGTTGCTATCGAATTCACTGCTTCGCGCTTGCGGCGAAACTGTTACTTTTTAAAGACGATAGTCTTTCTTGGGATACCTAAACGGAGAAATTTTGGTCTGTCTGTCTGTCTGTCTGTTTGTCGGCACGTCACACGATTCAGCTAGCTGGCCAAACTTTAACCCCCTGCCTTACGACCTCCAATCTTGACCAAGAAGCATGTGTTCATACGGGTGAGCGTGGGCAATTAAAAATCAAATATTACGCATACCTGAGGCACAACATCAATACCTTAGTACTATTCACAGTGTTCCTTTAAAACAAAATCTATAGATACGTAATTATAAAGATCCTAGTGTTTATTACGCGGCGCTGCTGTGTAAAAAACAAGTCTCCGCCTAGTGATTTAACTTCGACGCTGTGGCTGGCTGTGGTGCTGCCACCTGGCAGCAGCATTGTTCAACACAAGCCGATGTTCCCCGGTAGCGCTGTAGATGGCGCCCTCTTCTGTTTTATCAATGCCAGCCAGATGCGGCTGATTCATCGTAGAAGAGCGCTGTCTCAGGCAAGGCAAAACATATATGGCCGCTTGATGAAATACGACCCACTCTACAAGACATGATCAGAGAACGCAGAGAAAAAGACCGACGACCAAATTTCAGCGGAGAAACGCCGGCGTCCGTCTAAGCGCGCCCGGAAAACGTCCGAAAAACGAGCCCAGCGGCTAGCCCAGCTATTAAATTGTGGTACTCATGCCGCTCATGCAGTGCAGTCGGCACAAGACTATCGTCTTTCGACGACATTTGCAGCGAAGCACGCAGATACGCGGCCAATTTTTTCACCCAGTGCACGTCGTCGTATTGTGTCCAGACCCACACACAGTCGCCGGGCGACGTCGAAGGTTCCACATGGCGACGTCGAAGGTTGTAGTGATGGCTGTTGGTCTTTTGCTGCCACTGGATGCGCAGACGGGCGAGTCTTCGGGCTTCTTCCGCGTCCTGTAGGTAGGCGGTGACGTCGATGTTTTCCTCGTCGGTGACGTTTGGTAACATGGCGTCAAGCGTCGTTGCCGGGCTCCGTCCGTAGACCAACTTGTATGGCGTCATGTGCGTCGTTTCTTGAACGGCCGTGTTGTACGCGAAGGTCGCGTACGGTAGGATGGCATCTCATGTCTTGTGCTCGACCCCGACGTACATGGCCAACATGTCGGTGATGGTCTTGTTTAGACGCTCGGTGAGGACATTGGTCTGTGGGTGGTAGGCGGTGGTCCGGTGGTGGCTTGTCTGGCTGTATCTCAAGATCGTCTGAGTTAGCTCCAGAGTTAAAGCCGTACCTCTATCGGTAATGGGAACCACTGGGGCACCATGACGCAGGACGATGTCCTTAACCAAGACCATTACTACCTCGGCGGCACTGTCTTTGGGCAGGGCCCTTGTTTCGGCTTAACGGGTGAGGTAGTAGGTAACTACGACAATCCTCTTCTCTCCGACAGTCGACGTCGGGAACGGCCCCGTTAGGTCCATACCGATTTGCTTAAACGTTCATCGAGGTGGTTCGATGGGTTGCACAAGTCCCGCTGGCCTTGTCGGCGGTGTCTTACGTCGCTGACAGCCCCTGCATGTTTTCACGTAACGAGCAACGTCGGCGGCAAGGCGTGGCCAGTGGTTCGTTTCGTGAACCCTCGTGAGCATGCGGGAAAAATCGAGGTGGCCAGCCGTCGGGTTGTCGTGCAGGGCCAGCAGAACTTCTGGGCGCAGTGCCGATGGTGCAACGATGAGGTAGTTGGCCCGGGCCGGAGAGAAGTTCTTCCTTAAGAGTATGTCGTTTTTCAAGAAAAATGACGCCAATTCTCGCCTGAAGACTTTTGGGACAACGGCGGTCTTGCCCTCAAGGTATTCCACAAGGCCCCTCATTTCCTGGTCAGCTCGCTGTCGTTCGGCGAAGTCGTCGGCACTTATGGTTCCCAAGAAGCACTCATCATCCTGGTCGTCCATCGGCGGTGGATCGACGGGGGGCTCGAGAGAGGCAGTCGGCGTCGGAGTGTTTTCTTCCGGACTCGTAAACGATGGTATTGTCGAGGTTTTGAAGTCTTAGGCTCCACCATGCGAGGCGACCTGAAGGGCCCTTCAAGTTAGCTGGCCAAAAGAAGGCGTGTTGGTTCCTCACAACTTTGAAAGGCCTGCCGTAAAAGTAGGTTCAAAACTTGGATGTACCCAGATGATGGTAAGGTACTCCCTTTCTGTTGTAGAATATTTGCGCCTATTATAAGAAATGTAGAAGAAACCTTCGCAACATAGTAAACACAGCGAGTTTAGGACACATCTGTTTGAAAAGGCACATTGCTGCCATTTCTTTGTCTCGCATGAACGGATGCGAATTCAAGAGCTCATTCATAAAAGGCCCGACAGCGTTGCACTCACCTTAAATCCTATATTTAATGACAGGTATTTGTCTAGCGAAGCTTGCGCACAAAAAAGCAGACCGCTTTATGGTTTTGACTTAGATTGTTTGCATAGTTAAACACCTAAAAGAAATACCATAACCCCTTTCATGGTAATATGCCAGCCAAAGAAAAGAAATCCTGAAAGTTACAACAAGGAAGGAAATGGTAACAGTAAGTATACTGCATGCACCTTTGCTGGCATCACTTTTCCTTTTTTTTAAATGCGAAGCATTTCTTAGCGAACTTCGGCGACTTTCACCGTATCTATCTATCAAGCTATCTATCTATCTAGCTGCCTTCGACTTTGTGCTCTCCTGGCCGTATCGTTAATGGGATTTCTACCAAATTTGGTATGGCATAACATGGCCGTATGACGAACATAAATGGCTGGTCATATGAAAATCATGACTAACTTGTCATGAAAAGTATGATTTACATGCTACGCTCATGGGGCGCTCGCGGCCGTTTCGTTAGCTTGATATACACCAAACTTGGTATTGAGTGACGTGACTGTATGGCGAACATAATTGACACGTGGTAATATGGAAATCATGACATGTCATGAGCGACATGACTTGCATGCCACGCTCATGGTGTGCTCGCGGCCGTTTCGTTAGCTTGAGATACACCAAATTTGGTATTGAGTGACAAGACTATAACGAACATAAATGACAAGTGGTAATATGGAAATCATGACATGTCATGAGCGACATGACTTGCATTCCACGCTCATGGCGCGCTCGCGACCGTTTCGTTAGCTTGATATACACCAAATTTGGTTTTGAGTCACATGACTGTATAACGAACATAAGTGGCAGGTGCTAACATGAAAATCTTGGCGTGCATGTCATCTACAACGCCATTTACATGCCACGCTCATGGTGCGCTTGCGTCCAGTTCACTAGCTTGATATACACCAAAATTGGTATTGCGCGACGTGACTGTATAACGAACATAAATTACAGGTCCTAACATGTAAAACATGACATGCAAATTATGTAAAGCATGATTTGCTCCTTCCTGGCTGCTTCGCATTACATCGATTCCCACAGTGCGTGGGATCTGCCGGCTTTTTCTTCTGAGTGGGTACTTTCTGGCTTCTTTCCCTTATGCTGTCGTTTTTCTGCGCATAGAGAAATATACTGACTCGTCCAATGAACCACCATATTTACTGACAGCGTTTCCGCTGCTGGACGAATGAATATTTCGGTAAGCGCATGCCAGGCTTACTTCGCCCAGCGTAAAATTTGGCTGTAATGGTAAGAATATGGGCTAGCTACAACGACACCAAAAACAATACCACCCAAAAAGCAGTTCAATATGGTTGGCTTATACAGAATCGTCCCCTATTGTAGCGGTGGTTACTAAGAACGAACAGTCAGATGGCAACATAAGAAAATCCAGATGAAAACGCGTCACGGAAGAAAGAAGCGGTGCTTTTTTGCACAGACTTCTAGCCCATCCTAGTTAATGTGCGTTGTCTTTCCTAAGGTTCAGGCGCAAAACGACTTGGCCAAGCAATAGAGCGTTTGCTCCTTCGAACACAATTAAAGAAAATAAAGAACCCACGTGAGTTTATTCATGTTTTGTATATGACAATACCATCAAGGCGCAGCTGCATTGCAAACAGGAGCCAGAAGTGCAACGACAGCTATTGACAAACATATTCATTTTAGGGGCATTGCAAATGAAATCAAAAGAAATAATTAGGGCAGTTTTAGGCAAGCCAAGCCTGAAGGAAGTGCGGAGCTGGCCACTGTTCTTTGTTTCTCGTTGGTTTTTCTTTCCTCCTCTGTTTTTCTCCTTTCCCGTCTTTTTTTGTCTTTTCGCCTGTATTTATTTCTCTTTATTTCTTTACCTGTTTCTTTCCATTTCTTGCTCCTATTTTTTTTCCTATTTTGTACTCTTCTATCTCTTTCCATTTCGAGCTTGCTTCCTTTTTTCTTCTATTTGTATACGTGGTTTTGTCTGTGTTACACCAGGCGCACTTTTCCTGTTCTTTTCTTTGCTGATGGTGATAAGTGATCATCAGCAGGGCGCTCGAAGAACAAGAGGAAGATGACTTCTTGGTGCGAGCGCGTGCTCAATATGCTACGCATGGAGCGTTACGCCAAGCGACGACAACAGCATATTACAGCACACGACCGCATACGACAGCCCGGTCCCCTTAAGTGCTCCGCACTGAAAAGTGGTTCCACTCACATGTATGGTGGTTCACAGTATCGATGAGCAACTCTAGGAATTTGTGATACTAGGCAACACCCCAAATTTACTGTGATAGTTAATACGACATGAAATGTACAATGGGCAAAAACAACTCATCTTGATGACTGCAACAACTTTACATATCCTATCAGAAGTACATAGATGTAAAATAATGTTTGACAATCCAATGGTCAGTTTCTTTCATGGTATGGCTACGAGACCCGCGTATCTTATCTGGTTATATTATACAAAAACCCTTGTATATTTCGCAGGTTTCTTAACCAAAGCCTATTTTAGAGTAAGCCTAATCATTGGTTTGAAAATCACGGGGCTTTAAAAAGCATGGAAACTATCTGTCGAGAAGACAATAGCAAATTTTCCTCAGTTTGAGCATGCACGTTGCTCAAAGCTGTGCATTGTTTTTCCACAGGCGCTAGCCAGAAAGGGCACTGCAGACTACAGCTGCCAAGCGATATGTTATGTATGCGAAGAATCGCAGAGTTCGAAGATAGCCTCGCATGAGCGTTCATATTCTAAAGGATTTCTAGACATAGACAGTGATTATGAAGCAGGCAGTAGAAAGTCACCATGTATTTCATCTCATGCCTCCTTGGTTTTAGGCTGTTGTCGTGGAATCATCGCCAAGTCTGTCATTGTCAATTTATACAAGATACATCGCTGCACACTGCTACTGCAGTATTAGCGTCTTGAATTGGGCTGGTAGGTACTAAAAACTGTATTTCAGAAAGGAAATCGCTAAAACAAGACGGGGAAGAGAGACCACAAACACGGCGCAGACTAAAACCATATTTTTTTTTTTGCACTTGTACTCCAAAATGTACAGAAATAACAAAATTAGTATGCATATAAGGGAAAACGGTATCGCCGCATACAATGCTGTATCACAGTTCTGATCGGTGCGTCATTCCATTTTTGTGGAGCGATAGCAACGGCACGCCCACTGAACATTCTCCGCTTTCCTGTATGCGGAATGCGTCGAAGATTTCATGCTGACGTTGCTCTACGTAAGTGCCTAGTAGCTTGAGAGCTTTAAAGACTGGCTCGAAGTCGCATTTGTTGCAGTGATCTGCAAGATGACTTCTCACACGCTCTTTAAGTGAGTAAGCACGTTATCGTAGTGTTTGATACATCGACCGGTTTGGCCGATGTAGGATCGCTTCCAAGTAAGGGGAATCTTGTACGAAAGATTGCTTCTGCATTCCGCGAATTGTGGCACATGATTGTTTTTGCGAAGCTTGTTGTCTGTTAATCATTAATGCTCGTGCAGAGGCTAGGGGGCGACAAGCACTGAAAACAATCTTTACTACGGACTTTTGTGGCACTTTCTTTAGGTTGGGTCACACTCTATCAATGCATGTAAAAAAGCAGGCAGATGTCAGGGTAAGGTGGAAGCTTGTGACAACGTATTTGTAAACAGGCGGTGCTTGCTGCAGTCGGCGTTTACAGAAGCGGACTTCCCTTATGCAAGGCTGCAACTGCTGTCCTTAGCTTTTGTATGTATACATCAACTTCATGAGGAGCTGCCATTTTTAAGGCACTTCACCCCCGCACCGCCGCCATACCGGTGTGGGGAGTTCTACGGGGTGTATGCAGCTTAAATGGTCAGTTAACAAGATATTGTTGTTCTTCGCGGTCCACGCGCAAAACGCAGCAACTCTTCGCGAGTGTGAAGGCGCTTGTAAGTAATCGCTAAGCTGTCAGCTTCAAAACGGCTCAAACAGAAAGCAGCGGCGACCGACGAGATGTTCCCGCCGAGGCGCCTACAACAGACATAGGAGGTGAGTTGAATTCTCATGCATGTTTTAAGCAGCACGTGTACATTGGTAATTGGTTTGTATATTTTCTTAGCGCTGACCTTGTGGCGTTCTGGGAGTATGCACTAGCGTTAACTTCTCGGAGAACTCTCGAAGTAATAGGTGAAACGTAAATGGAGACGGGCGAATGCGTTATTGCCCAGCTGTACGTTAAGTGCGCACATAAGTATTTAAATTGACTCTCTGGTTTCGTTGCCTGATTTTCAAGTTCAACGTAAATGTAATCTCTACCACGTGATATTCTTCCGCCAGGTACACTGCAATACAAAGTTCATGGAACGAAGGGAGCACTAACACCGACGCATGTGTTGATTCGGGTCGTCGTCGTAGTTCAAAGCTTGTGGCTTCGGATAGTTGTGCAGGAAAAGAAATTCGTGTACGACGGGTGAGCTCACACTTTGGCGTAGATGCAACACAATAAGAAAATGGAAATAAGGGTGTTGCACACCAGGAAGCACGGCATGGTATAAGTTCACTGAGCCGCCATTAGCGGCACGCCAAATGCACGCCCGATTTTGGTAACATTGTTGTCTGTTTTTTGACAAGGAGTTGAGAAGAATCACGAAGAGCGCATGTGTTCAGGTAACGACCTGGCTTTAAGAAGCGTGGGTCGCTTATTCGTGAGACCGCGGTTGCCCCTGAAAAAAAAGTGTGGTTGTCATACTTCCCTACCACAGTTATCGTCACAGAATTATCAAGTCGAGAAAGAACGTGCCCTCGAAGAACCGCTAGAGGAGCCTTCCTGCGGGGGCACGACACCGCGCAAGCGACGATGCGCTCACACTCGCTCGTTTTTCAGACGGCAGTTACATGGGCCATTTGCACCGGACTTCTTGGTTCCTGTCGGCTAATCTCGGATGTTCCTTGGCTTCTGTGGTCTGCCTTTGATACCTTGCCGCTGCATATAGACCGAACCGGCTCTGCAACCTGGCAACCTACGTCAACGATGACCGAGGAAATCAGCATGGCATATAAACGCGGATCAGAGGCAGCACCATTTGGGCACGACACCGCGCAAGCGACGATGCGCTCACACTCGCTGGTTTTTCAGACGGCAGTTACATGGGCCATTTGCACCGGACTTCTTGGTTCCTGTCAGCTAATCTCGGATGTTCCTTAGCTTCCGTGGTCTGCCTTTGATACCTTGCCGCTGCATATAGACCGAACCGGCTCTGCAACCTGGCAACCTACGTCAACGATGACCGAGGAAATCAGCATGGCATATAAACGCGGATCAGAGGCAGCACCATTTGGGCACGACACCGCGCAAGCGACGATGCGCTCACACTCGCTCGTTTTTCAGACGGCAGTTACATGGGCCATTTGCACCGGACTACTTGGTTCCTGTCGGCTAATCTCGGATGTTCCTTGGCTTCCGTGGTCTGCCTTTGATACCTTGCCGCTGCATATAGTCCGAACCGGCTCTGCAACCTGGCAAACTACGTCAACGATGACCGAGGAAATCAGCATGGCATATAAACGCGGATCAGGGGCAGCACCATTTGGGCACGACACCGCGCAAGCGACGATGCGCTCACACTCGCTTGTTTTTCAGGTTAGTTACATGAAATCTGCAACATGTGTTAGAAGCAGCAATTACTGTCTGTTCGCGGTGTCTTGCCCACCAGAGCTTTTTGATGCATACAAGTGGTTATTAGGCCTGTTGAAGTGTTTGCGGTTATTGCTGTCTGATGTACTTCTGATGCTTTCGGGTGACGTTGAGGCTAATCCCGGTCCCATGACGAAGGCTGAAGCTGACGCTTTCGCCCTAGTCTCGGAAAGACTGAAGAAACTGGATGAGGCTTATGCATCCATACTTGCAACAACCCGAAAGCTGGAAGAAGATCGAGATACTTTGTTAAGGGAGCTCGACCGTTCCAGGGAGAGGGAAGCAGCCGCAGAGAACACTATTAGGCACTTGACTGAGAGGGTGACGGCACTTGAGAGGCGCGAGACTGAGGAAGGTGAAGCTAGAACTGTGACAGAACAGGAAGTGGCCTCGCGGATAGAGGTGAACCGTTTGAATGAAATAATAGTGTCGCTGGAAACGTCAATCGCCAATCAACGTGCTGACGCGTTTAGCACACCCGATCATGCCTCTGGTTCTGTCTCGCAGCAGCTTTCCTTAATTACTTCTAGGTGCGATGACACAGAGAATAGGCTGCGGCGATGCAATCTTCTCTTCTTTGGAATGGATGACAATCCTGATGAAGACTGGGCAGCTTCAGAGAAAAAAATTATCGAATTCTGTACAGACAAACTGGGCCTAACTACAAGTAGTTCAGTTTCAGCGGGTACACAGACTGGGGAAGTTTGACAATAATAAACGTAGACCAATTATAGCAAAATTGATGTATTTCAAGGACAAAGCGAAAATTCTTTCATGTGCGCGTAAACTGAAGGGAACTTCTTTTTCCATTGGCGAAGATTTTTCACTCGCAACGCGAAGAATAAGAAAGAAGCTATACGATTTTGCCAAGGCACAAAAGAAACCTTTTAAGCTATCTCTTGATAAGTTGCACATGGAAGCTAAGGTCTTTGTTTATGACACATTAACAGACAGTGTTGTGCCGGCAAACAGATAGCTAGACAATAGAACATGCGCAAACTATCCGCACCAGTCCAGTACACGTGTCACTCATCATTCATTATCAGTGTCATACGCCAATATCCGTAGCCTTGTGCCAAAACGTGATCTGCTCTCGTCTTTTCTAGATGATAGTGAATCACACATAATCATTCTTACCGCAACATGGTTGAATCCTAACATTACAGACGACGAAATTTTACCTCGTGCGCATTCATACAATATATATAGACGTGATCGTCCTGGTAAACGAGGGGGTGGCGTCCTCCTAAGAATAAAGAAGGCGCTGACGTTATATGTAATCAACACCGATTCCAATCTCGAAATCATCTGGGTATCTTGCCTAATACCTTCCACTAAGCTACTGATAGGCGCCTGTTATCGGCCGCCTGACTCTGGTCAATCCTTCGCCGACGAACTGCGCATCAGTATTAATAGGGCAACTGAACTGTGTTTCACTGATAGCATCTATCTCATTGGAGATTTCAATTATCCTTTAATTAACTGGGCTCAGCTATCATCATCCTGTCATATTTCCACAGAGTTCTGCAACCTGACACTTGATTACAACCTGTCCCAAGTCGTTAACCAGCCAACTCGTGACACTAACATACTAGACTTAGTACTTACAACAGCACCAGAAACAGTAACAGAAGTAACACACTTGGAAGGATTCAGCGATCACCATTTGCTTCAGATAACCTTAGACATTCCAATTCCATTTATGGGATATGTAACAAAGACAATTTAAGATTACAATGAAGCTAATTAGACAGCTATAAACACAGAACTTGAAACCTTCTTTTTCGGTACATATCTACCCTCGTTTGACGGCCGATGCGTAGAAGAGAACTGGACTCTCTTTCGAGACAAGGTAACATCTTTGGTCCACCAATATGTCCCTCTGATCGCAATAACCAAAGACAAATCAAACCCTTGGTATACTAGGAGGCTTAAACAATTACGAAACAAAAAGAAGCGTTTATATCAGGCTGCTAAGCGTGCGGGCACCCGTCCTGCATGGGATAAATACAAAGTCTGCTTAAAAACCTACTGCTCCGCCTTATCCGTTGCCAAAGATAAATATTTTGCGCATGACCTCCCAGTGCTAATGAAAACTAATCCTAAAAAGTTTTGGAAGCAAATGTGCCCTGATTGTGACACTAGTTCAATTTCTTTACATTGTAACAATGCTCCTATACCAGACAATGAGTGCCCGGAAATATTTAACACTTACTTCTCATCTGTGTTTACTTCCGAAGATCACTCCACTCTTCCCGAAGTTTGCGATCTAAATTATAATTACATGACACCCATTGAAATAACTGAGGAAGGCATAGCGAGTCTCATTAACAGCTTAAAGGTGTCTACTTCTGCAGGTATTGATGGAATTAATTCTAAAATATTAATAAATACCATTACATTGTCTACGAAATTTTTGCGTTATATTTTTCAGCAGTCTCTAGCGAATGGAATACTACCCTCTGACTGGCAAATAGCGAAAGTAATACCGATTTTTAAAAGCGGAAACAAAAGCACAGCTCAAAACGACCGTCCGATATCTCTCACGTGCATCTATTGCAAAATGCTGGAGCATATTATTGCATCTCATATTTTCAATCATCTAGAGCACAATAAGTTTTTTTTACCATAACCAACACGGGTTCAGGAAGAATCACTCCTGCGAAACACAGCTATTCGAGCTAACCACTGACTTGCATTTTAATATGAATGATAACCTACAAACTGACTGCATATTCCTCGACTTCGCCAAGGCCTTTGACCGTGTAGCTCATCGCCGCTTGATTTCTAAATTGTCAACAATTCGTTTAGACTCATTAACTTTATCATGGATACGTAACTTTCTTTCGAACCGCCAACAATTCATATTTGTTAACCATCTGTCCTCAAGGCTTTCCCCAGTTACCTCAGGCGTACCGCAGGGCAGCGTGCTGGGTCCATTATTATTTCTAATTTTTATAAATGATCTACCCAATAATATTTTTTCCAGCATGCGAATTTTTGCAGATGATTGCATTCTATACCGCCCAATTAGATCTGCTACTGACCACTTGGCACTCCAGTGTGATCTCAATCTTATTAACGAGTGGTGCAACACATGGCTAATGACCCTTAGCACAGCAAAATGTAAAGTAATCACATTCAGCCGTAAACATAATAATTCTAACGATATATACCGCATTCAAGACGACTTACTATCATTGGTGTCCCATTACAAATACCTTGGTGTTAACCTTTCTTCTGATCTGTCATGGTCCTTTCACATTTCATCGGTATGTGCTAATGCTTCAAAATCATTGGGTTACATACGGCGTAATCTCAGAAATTCACCCGCTAATATTCGTAAACTAGCTTATCTCTCCTTTGTTCGCCCACAACTTGAGTTCGCATCATCCATTTGGTCTCCATATTAGAATAACATGACCACCGCACTAGAATCTATCCAAAATAGGGCAGCACGATTCATCTCGCGAAACTATAGTTATCATTGCAGTGTCACGCGGATTAAAACCGATCTTTGCCTACCATCGTTAGCTACGCGTCGTGACATAGCCCTACTAACATTATTCCACAAGTATGTTCACTCTGACAGGTCATGTTCATTTCATCTCGATGTCCCATCCCGAACATCCAGAAGATTGCACAATAATTTGAGTTTTACACGCATATATGGTCGCACATTAACATTCAATTCATCAGCACTTCCACGCGCCATTACATTATGGAATAACCAGCCCGACAACATAGCTTCATTGTCCAACCCCGACACATTCCATCACCAACTAATTGCACATTTTCACTGAGGTCGTCCACCAAAACGCAAAATCTGTGTATATTGTGTCAATATTATGTATTTTTCATGTATTTATTTCGTTTGTATTTGCATTATGTACGTATTATGTATGAAGTGTCCAAATTTTTCTGTGTGATGTATATCGTTTCTTTCTGGTGTTTGATACCTTTTGTTATTTTCGTGCTGATTGATGTTTTTTTTAGAGCCCCCCTTACACAATGCCCAACGGCCTGTAAGGAATTTCAAATAAATAAATAAATAAAGAATATAACTTGAAAGAACGTGAGCTTGGGCATGTTGGTAATCCATCTTAGCACCTATAGCGCACAGAAGGGACAATAACACAAAGATACGACGTAGCGCTGCGTCCACGTCGTACCTTTGTGTTCTTGTCCCTTCAGTGCGCTATAGGTGTTAAGCTAAAGAATACTTATGTCATGCGGGCCTTTCTTTCATGGAGTTTGGAAAGTGCTAATTCGATAATCTAAAGATTGCATGCACTTAGATTTCGCTAGTCGCAGGCATTGTAACTCATGTTCTGTTGCACAGAAATACTGATGTCACAGAGAAGAATTATTCGCAAAATATTTTCTGTATTAGAATCAGCTTTGACATCTTGCTTTTCTGTGCTGCAGGTGATAAAGTGTACGAGCACCCAAGCAGAATCACAAGCTGATGTGATGAAGGAATGACCACAAATGCAGACACCACATGTAAAAAACTATTTGTCGGAGAAGATGTGCAACCTAGTCGTTATTTCGATGCATGGTGTATTCGCGTGTCTCGGCTGCTAGTCTTTTACGCTTCCAATAGTTGTTGGCGCAGCCAAACACAGCACTGTAGTAGCCTGTCGACCTGCTCTTGCCCGACATTTTGATTTTCGGCAGCACAATTGCTTTGGCGCGCCAAAAACTGGAACACATTGACCTCGCACGCACCACGCTATGCAAAACACGGCAGCCCGCACACACCAGCGGCAGTCGCCGGACACGCGCTGGAGAGAGGGAGAGCGATTAAAGTGCACCAGTTCGAGGCTCCGCTCCTCTCCGTAAAAATGGCCTATAGGCGGTCAGTGGACTGCGGGACCATTGGCGGTCTCGTGATTGTTTTTAGAATACCTTCATAATGTAATGTGAACCTTCATTCATTCACAGGTAACAGCGATATCAAGCCTTCGTATGGCGAAGCTTGATAAAGGAAAAAAAACGCCCACTTGCACTCGCTCAATGAAAACCAATGGCGCGTGTACCATTACGCATGCACGAGGTAACAGGAATAAAAACGTAATTTTATTTGAAGGTCCGCTGACCAAATACTATTGTTGAGGGAAACATTCTTAATATTGCGCAAGTTAAGTGTAATGTTGAATATCTTTATGTAGACATGGAGATGCGCGGTAAATAACTTTTCCTTTTTGGTATGTTCCAAGCTATCATACATATTTTTCAAAGTTTCATGGTGCTCGTACACACTTTACATGTGTTATTCTAGACAAGCGTTTTAGGCTTGATACACCTTAGGGTCTCGACTACTCGGCATGTCATGTCGTCTTCATGATGTAGGCTTGTCGGAGTGTCATGTCGTCGTCACGGTCCATCATAAACAGGTATACGCCGAAAAATTGGGTAAATCCCACTACTCGACACTGGTTCATACTACGCAGATTGTGAGTTAAAGGTTCGTCGTTACTACCTAAAGCATTGCGCTTGGCTCAGCAGCGGTGTAAGATTCCCCGACGACATTTACCAAGGTTCAAACCAGAGATTCAAATGTGCATCTGTACCGTAAAGTCATCTGGCTAAAACAGCACGTCACGAAACATATCGGCAAAGTGATGGTGCATTAGTGGATCTGTGGCGAGTAAACCAGTAAAGAGGAAAAATTTTGCCGTGGGAAACACCGGCGCACACTGCATGTTTCGTCCCTCCCCAGGTTTCACGTTAGTGCAGCTGAAACACGCTTCCCTGCATGCCCCTTCTTTGCTAGACGGGCATTACGTACAGCAGGCACGCCGAGGCGTGCTCCTTGCAGCGCACTAAAAGATTTCCCGCGTTCTTTTGGGACGCGTTCCGTATCTCGCAGCTACACCATGAGCGTCCCTTGAGGGCCGGGTTTTCTTTTTGCTCGTTTCTTTTTTATGGCGCTCCTTTCATACGGTATGTATCAGCCTGGCGAAATTTTATATTTTAAGGCGAAAGCCTTTAATGTCTCATGCTCATGTCCGTCCGCCCGTAGGTCTGTTCGTCCGTCCATGCCTCCGTGTCCGTCCATGCGTCCGTCCGTCCAAGCCCTGGCACGGTGCCAGTTGGCCGCCGGGGCGCGCAAAGGGACGCCGGTCGCGTCGGACTCTACAGCGCTCACGCTTTGCTTGCGTAGCATTGCTGTGCCCAGCGTTTGCGCGCATCGCTTTCCATTGTGACCGACCCCGCCTCAATGGACACAGCCGTTCGCGGAACGCACTTTGGAATTTACAAAGTGTCCGTCAATTTAAGCGCTGGAACGCGGATGGCGTGTGCACGATGCGCAAAGCGCGAGAAAATACGAACGCATGCAAACGGAGATTAGTCTCGCGTCTCACTGCGATTAGCGGTAAAAAATTACAAAAGAAAATACGCACACATTCCGTTTGTGTGCCATCCAACTGGGAGTGTAAAAGAAGAAAGACATGGCATAGTTAGTCGAATGGCCACAAGCTTTTGCTGAACACACTATGGAATGTACAAAGTGTCCTTCAATTTTTGCTGATTTTTGTCCAAGTACGTCTGGTTGAGAGAAAAGTTTGGTGAGTTTTATGAGTCCGAGGGAGTCCGCTTGAACAAAATTTTGGTGAGTCTGAGTCCGAGTGAGCCTGCTTCACAAAAAACTAGCAGTTGCTTTGTGTACGAATACAACCGATGAGCGAAGATCCTTAGAAATGGGACGCAAACGATTATGCGCCTGATCTAGCTGCTCGCTTTCATGAAGGCGGTAGGGTGGGGGAGCGGATGGGGAGAACGTCTACTGCGCTAGGTGGCGCGAAAAACGGAGCGAGTGAGTATGTGGCGCGCGCAGCGCAGGCAGAGGGAGACAGGTGGGAAAGGTGTGCGAGTGGTGATGCGGCGAGGAGCTTCGACGGCGGCGACGGAACGCCGCACGCAGGGGTTTACTAAGGTACGAACACACTGGCGGCGCGGCACTCTCCCGCGCGCCGCTCGCGAGAACCCGTTTTACTCTCTTTCTCACGCGGAGCCTCAGGGAATTTCCGCCGCCGACCAAATCGCTCCGCGCTCTATTTAATTGCTGCTTCGTTGGCCTTGCCTACACAGACTGGCGAAATGCCCGAATTTGCCCCAGTTCTAACAGTTGGAAACGTAGATAACGCACTCGCGTGGTATTTGCCTTGTTCCATAGCGTGAACACTTTTGTTTTAGCTTCAGCTGGGGTTTTTGTTGCCGGTTCCCCATTGTTGCTCGTTTTTGTGAGTTGCATTGGTTCGGCTTCTGTAGGTTTTGCACTTCAAAATTCGGCTCCTGGAGCTCCTTTACGTGCAGTTTCGATATTGCCACTGCCTTGCACGTTGTTATAATTTTATCGAGTGTGAGGTCCCGTTCTCGACAAAGGCGCTCTCTCAATGCTGCATGTCTGATTCCTACGACCATGCGGTCGCCAGTAAGCTGGTCGTTGGTCTTTTTTCTCCCCAAAGTCACATTTTTCTGCTTGCCTCCGAAGGTCTATTGAAAACTCGTGGAATGTTTGGTTTTCTTTTTGCTTCATCGTAGTGAACACATCAGAAGCCTGCATTACGCTTTTGTATGGTCTGTAGAAGGCATCGAACTGTTCCAGGAGGTACGTAATTTGTTCTGTCAGCTCCTCGCCGTCGGTGTTTGGAGGTGGAAGGGCGAATGTCTGGGCGAAGTGGCGGCCGTGGGGCCCGAAAACATGGAGAAGTAAGGCTCTACGCCTAGCCATAGGCTTGGAGGCGTACTACAAGCTTGCTCGTAGATGTTGTACGCTTCTTTCCAGTCTTCCCAGGCTCACTGCGGGTTGTTACCAGGCTCGAAATGTGACGGTGATTTCGGGAATGTGCTGGCAATATTTGTGGGGTGGTTTTGATCGCTCTGACACTATGTTATGTTGTGTTGTTGTTGGGCCGCGATAGATAAGGGACCAGCCCAGTCGAGAGCAGTAGTAGAACTGCTTATTCTCCGGATACAAATTTAGAAGCGCAACGTAGTGGTGCTATTTGTTGTTCTTAAGTTCGAGGGCGACGCATAGATGGCAGCACTAGAAGAATAGCAGGGATACTGCGCGCATATGTAATAGATATGTCGATACAATGAAATGGGAATTTTTTTTCGAGGGGTTCGTTTATGTTAGACGCAACCAAATGAACTGAACAGACAATAAGGCCAGGAAACGCATAGAAGACGTTGAGGACTTTAAATGTGGCGCACTAGTTGTGACGGAAAGTGAAATGCATTGAAGTGAACGAAAAAATCTTCCTTTCGACAGGTGGGATCATATCCCATTCTTTAGTTCGTTCATGGCAAGGGCCTCGCCTCAGGAGACTTAATGTCTTACGTTTATTTGTCTAATAAGAATTGACGTTCATTCGTCAGCTGTTGCCTCGTGCAAAGATCATGTGCGGTGTGACGCCTTATGGCAAAAAGAGTGTTTCGCACTCGCTGCTTGGTCTACAAGCAGCACCGTCTAACACTCGCGCGGATTACGTACAGAGAAAGACCCAACGAAGTGGATGGGGAAGTGTGTTATGTCGTGGCTAGTTTGGTCGAGAATGGAATGCATAATTCTAAGATAGTCAGTTCAGGTCGAACCCACGCCCAAACCCACACCTTGTGCAATTGATATGTTTTGACGCCTTGGCACGGTCTCCGTATTAAACATGCGTTTGATACGGAGACCCATCCCACAACATGACCTCACATAGCGTCTTCGTTTTATTTTTCGAAAACACTTTCAAGAAATGACGTGGCTCCGTGGTGGAACAGGTGCTTGATTGATTTCGATTCTCGCTTCAACGGAATATCTTCGTTA
This sequence comes from Rhipicephalus appendiculatus, assembly GCA_030522465.1. Taxonomy (NCBI): domain Eukaryota; kingdom Metazoa; phylum Arthropoda; class Arachnida; order Ixodida; family Ixodidae; genus Rhipicephalus; species Rhipicephalus appendiculatus. The sequence goes on from JALIZH010022867.1 coordinate 52,167, forward strand.
TATATTTGTATATTTTATTTGCATATTTATCAATATTTCGCTCACTGACAACGCTGATTTTTCGCTGACAAAGAAGGACGCCGACGCCAACACCGGATTCTCTGTGAAATGATCACTTCAACGTTATTGCGTTAAATTAACTTATTCAGGTATTCTGCGTCGACATTCCTGTGTGCGTCTCCCTTATGTGTGTCGTTGTCTACATGCGTCTGACTTCAGAACATGCTGAACCAATGTGCTGAATTTTTCGTTCTACGATGCGAATAGCGGCGCCGAGTTGCGAACACCTTTTCATATTACATATCCATAGTATTCTAACAACTTTCAGTAAGAAAAATGAACAATGTACACTGATTATCGAGAGCAGATTTGTGTCTGAACGCAACCAAAATAACAGGTGTCCCTAGAGCAGCGAGAAATAGTCGATGTCGCAAGTCACTGTCATCGAATGCCACTTTCTTGCTCCGGCAACGTACGCTTATGCTCGGTTGGAGCTCGTGTGCACGCTGAGCTCGAAGGTGCAATCCGGTTGGCTTTGCGTGTGACAGCAAATAGGGTTGGCGTTGCGTTTGCTTCGCCAATCCCACTCGAAAGCGGCACTTTGTATTTGCAAATACTATGTACCTGAATAATCCATAAGCATTAGTAGAGTGTGAGCAGCTACGGTGGGTTCCTCTCGAGTAAATGCCATTTTTTAAATATAAATACCGCTTTATTGCCTCTTTTTACTGAAACAGTATATGCTTTCTTGGTAGAATCCTGAAATATTATACGCCAACGTTGCTTCGCCGTCGCTCACCAGTCCTTTTTCTGTGTCGGCGAGCACATCTAATCCAACGGCGTGAGATGTGGGCCTCGTTTCACCCAAGGACTTGTCATCATACATCATGTAACCGTCAAAATCAACTTGGGCTTTGAAACTGCAGCTCTGCAAAGAATGTTTAAATGTCGACGGAAGGTTTATTTTCTTATTACTCACTCAACCTTAAAAAAACAAATCCTACCGTTTTACGACCATATCACGATCCTATCGCAAGGAATGTTGTAATAAATGATGACACCCGATAGTTCTACCACCTCTCTTTCTTACACGTGATCTCAAAGGAAGCGCCTCCTATGTAGTAATTACACCAAAAGACGACGGTGACACGAGTATGCTCGAACTCATGAGCGTGATGCCGCTGGCTCTGAACTACATCAGCGGGTATGCTTCTCAACTAAAATGCTGAGGTTATTTTTAATCCACCTCGGTGAGATTGCATATAAACGAAATATTAAGCAGGATCATTACCTCCGGTATAAAAATAACGTCACTATAATCTCTAGTCATGCTCAGGAATTGGGACACCTGCTTCCTGAGGTAATGATATAACGAAGGAGAAATGAACCTGTCCAAAATAATGTGATAGAAATACTTCACGTCAGTATCGCAGAACAAAAAATAATAAAAAAATTGTAGGTCTGATGTGTAAAAATGTATATTTCTAATTGATGATAATTTTATAAGACTAGATATACAGTTGAATCACCTTATTAAGATATCAATTTTAGCAATATAGTGCACTCCACTTCCATCAAGGCGATCAAAGAAGTCAGCATGCTTCAAGAACCTGCAGATCCCGGTCCGCTGTCGAAGCAATAAAAAACATGGATGACCAACAACCTATTCGAGGAATGGCTGCTCGAGCTGGACGAAGTGATTGAAAGCGAAAGAAGTAGTTTTGCTACTCGACAACTCTAGCGCACACGGCGTAAGCTAGCAGCTGAAATATGTCGAGTTGATGTTCTTGCATCCGAACAGGACAGCAGGCCTGCACTCTTCGGCTGCCGGCGTGATAGCCAACTTTAAGGTTTAATATCTGTGGCACTTGCTTGAGTGGCTGACATTTGTAGTCACTGACCGCTCAGCTCCTGGAAGTTTTTTTTTAACATCGGAGCTGTTTAACCTCGCCGTTGGTCCGTGCAGCGTTTGAAAAAGCTGAGACAGACTTTGCATAGCCTAGTCTAAGTCAAGCGTAATAAAGCGTTGCTTAGTCTAGATTCACATGAAGGAGAATAGTTAAGCTAAGTCTAGCAACCGATGCCATATGATAGCTACTCGACATGTAATCGACACTCGATCAATAACCACTGAATGCTAGAGAATACTTGGTTGAGCTCACCCTAGCTCAAAATTGATGACTAATGCCTTGGCATGGGCCATCAATAGCTAATGGATTATCGATCAATAGCCAGGAAATTCTACAATATGCTTGATTGGGCCTCACCCTAGCTCTAAATGCAAGAGAAACAAGGAAGACGCTCAGCGCCGCTCTTCCTTGAGGTATGGCACCACAATTGCGTAGTCGCCAGAATTTGTGGGGAAATTCACGCACAAAAATACTGACACAAATCCGACCCAACGCAAGAAAAAAATGAAAACACAAGCACTTCAAAAAAAAAAATATAAAAGAATATAAAAGAGACAACGTCGAGAAGATGAACAGAGTTTTGGGTAACGCGTTACAAGTAATCGATTTTTAATAATCAATTACATTTTCTTGTAATTTTGTAATATATTGAATTTCTTTTTCGAAAATGTGACATGCAGCGTGATTCAATTACAGTTGATTGTAATTGATGCATCGGTAGTCAATTAGTTCTTTTTTTCCAAAGTCAAACTGTTACGAATCATCTACGGGAGTTCTCGTCCCGGAAAATATACCACCGCTCTGAAGTAACCTCGCGTCTTGTCAGACGGGAGCTCCCTATAGGGCATGCAATTTCACCTTTTCCTTAGCCTTACCGGCAACACCTTACCCGAGCGCTTGTAACAGCGAAGCGCGACCCTTCACAGCGGACATTGACACTAGCATTGAAGCACTCCGTAACAACGACCTTGTACGCAAATTGTTCCTATGTTTTAATGCCGCTTTCCATCCAGCGCATGCCTCGAGTATTTTCAGTGCAGCAGCTTATGAAGAAAGAGTACTGACAGTTCGGCTAGTCTGCACTGAGTTGGCACTGCGCCTGCGAGTTGACACCACCGGTGCAACCGTGGTGTCTATTTCTTTTGTCCATGTGTATGTTGCGCAAAAATCAGTCATGAGCTTATGAAGAATCATTGACGACAATTTTGAACAACTACTCTTGACAGTTAAGAACGTGTAGCACTCGATCACAGCAGTCACATTAAGCCTCTCAGCCTTCAAGCAAGCCTCCAGCGTTCTTTCTTCCACGCAAGCAACAGCGGCTCATTGTAGTTTAATAAACGTGTCATTGCTTTACGGCAAAAAACGTTTGAAGCAAAGTAGCTGAGAAGTAATCGATTACATTTCTTTTATGGCACAGTTATTTTCCTGTGGCTCTAACTGACCACTGTAATCAAGTGCAATTTAAAGGAAGTAATTGTAAATGTAGTTGGTTACTTCTTTTCTCTAACATGCACCACTCTGAAGATAAACTCATCGACGGGCGATGTGCTAGCCACGAAGTGATTAAAAGGTGCGACGCTCTAAGTATCTGCGTTGCCCATGCGCGCACAGGCAAGAAATAAATCCAAACACGAAGGCCCATGCTACAAGCAAAACTTTATCGCGCGCGAAGGTAAAGCATATTATCGTGTTACAGAAAAAAAATATCTGCATCGTCGAACTCTTATTAACGGGCCCTTAAACAACCTCTGAAACTACGAAGAACGAGCGCGTTATTCTCTCCCGGCGTCTCCCGTCTTTGAGGCACAATTCGCGACGCCAGCTGTTGG